>JAFBJT010111467.1:0-37263 GCA_016785325.1 Chascanopsetta lugubris | reverse complement strand
TGCCCCCCACCTCCACTGAGCTGCTGAACACACACACACACACACACACACACACACACACACATACACACGCCAGCCTCCAAACTCACACATACACACAGTTCTCTGCAGAACACGCTCACAAACATGTACAAACAAACACACACACACACACACACACACGGGCACAGGGCCTCCTCTCATTCCCTCCCTTTCAATCCCTCACATACTCTCCCTGTATCCCTCCCTCTTCTGTGAGACTGTCTTTCTGAGAGTCAGGAACAGTGGAGCAGGTAAATGTTTGGCAGGCATGAACCTGGAGAGGCCCTCAGAGGGGCCGCGGCACAGCCAGAGCCCGGCTCCGGGAGAGGTCTCCAAACACCTGGATGTGTCTGATGCTCACCGGAGGCAATTATGGTCTCTTTTGGTAGAAACAGAGAAAAGGCGTACACACATACACACACACACACACGCGCACACACACACACACACACACACACACACACACACACATACACTGGTGGAGATGTATGTAGTGTAAAAGTAAAAGAAGAAGACTTTCTTACCGATGATCTCATGCAGCACAAGTTGTGGATTGTGTAAGTGAGTCTGTGAGGAACCTCGGAAATTCTCTGGTCTCTGGTTCCAGAGATTCTGTCAGAGGCATCAGACAGAGTTACAACAGGCAGATACGAAGGTGAACTGCAACAAATACAGAGTTACACACAGAAACGTCTGTGGAAGCTTATGTCGCGAGTCGCGTTAAAATAAGTGTGTAACTATAATGCAGATTTCATGTGATTTCATCAATGAATGTTACTTGATTAAAGGTGCAGTGTGTACAATTTCAGTCATTTTTGTCACTTATAGAATTATTACAAAACAACTTTATACAGACATTTGAATGAATTTGTAATCATCTAAATGAGCCCATTAATAGATACTTACATAGGGAGCAGGTCCTCACTACGGGGCTGCCATGTTTTTACAGTAGCCCAGAGTGGACGTACTAAACATCTTTTGACTTTTAATGACACGTGAAGTCGACCACAGGTTCTCCTGCAGCTCAGGGGGGTGAGGGTGAGGTGATGGATACAACGTGCAACTTCACCGCTAGATGTCACCAGATCCTACACACTGCACCTTTGAATTCAACTCAACATACTGGAAAACGTGTGTGTGTGTAAAATGCATGTGTTTGATTCATTCATACGAATGAAACACGACAGAAAACATTTAGTTTGAAATCACATTTTTACGTGTCATTGAAAAACAGAACGTTTTTCTCATTGAATTCCTATCACCATGTCTTTGACGGTGTGAATGTCCTCCTATGGGTTAATACCAGCAAATCAATCACTGGCACATGTCTGTCCGATCATAGGACTATGCCTGGGATGGTCTGTGCAGCACAGCGAGGAGGCCTGCGTGCAAACGCTCTTGTGGAGAGTGTATGAGGCAGTTCCACAGAGTGTACAGACACAACAGTGCGCGGGCTGTCAAAACCACTTTCACAATGGCAGGATATCCTGCAGGTCACCGAGCCGCGGTAACCTCCAAGGGAAGTTGTCACTTGTTGGTAGGAAGTGAGGATTCCAGCCTCAACTGTGGGGGGGGGGGGGGGGGGGGGGGGGGGGGGGGGGGCGTTTCATAAGGAGGCATGTGGTTAGTCTACGGAGCTCAGATAAGGTGGAAAACAGCTGTGTGCCTGTCTACCTTTGGGGGTTATATGATCATTGTGAAATCATAAAAAAAGATGTTTTGGGGACTTAAGTCTGTCTTAACTTCCTAATTTTGAAAAAGAAAAATCAACGTGCGCACACATCAAATTTACAGTATGCAAGATTTGGTGAAACCTAGTGGTGAAATTGCATATTGCAGTTGAGTAAAGCTTTGGAAGATTTGATAAAAAGTGATGAATTTTTTTTTTTTTTTCATTCTGAGCCCCTGGTGGTGCAGCATGGCAGCCTCCATGTGCTGCAGTGCTGCAGGGGTGAGTCCTGCAACGTGTGAGCTAACACGCTAACATATCTGGTCCGCTCCTCCCCGAGTCAATGAGTCTTTTTATTTTTTCATTCAATGTCTTTTTATTTAAAGCCCTGAAATAAGAGTGGGTGTGATCGCCTCATGCCCATGCAATCCTGACGCTTTATAATCTTTGATTACCCGTGCACCACTTCAAAATTGGTTGCTAATGAGCGACTATAAACCAAGGCTAGAGTCTGTTATGGACATTATACGTTTTTGCACTCTTTTCTCTGGTGATGGTGATGAGCTCCATGTGGTGCTGAAATTCATTAACGGCCTCACGTTCATTCTAATATTCACATGTTTGCTTTGAAAATCATCAAATCAGTGTCAGTCGGAGAAGATGATGTTACTGAACAAAACATGTCAACTTGTGCCTGCTGCAGAGGTCGCACTCAGGAATTGTCCAAAGTCCTGCGCAGGACTCGCCAGTGTAGAGAGAGGATCTGCTTCATTTAGAAACAAAGGGTCAGGATGACAATTGATGAAGTCAAATAAAATCTGTCTATTTATATTGTATGTTTGTCAAAAGAACCGAAAATAAATGTTCCCCGCTAAACCTTTGATTAAATTCAACGCAAACAGAGATGAATGATTGGATCCAAAAAGAATCACCGCATCCTCCAATGAGACCAAATACCAGCCTTTTTCCTTTGCGTTTTTATTCAGGGGGGTTTTGTATAAAACTCATCGATTTAACATTGGATATATTTATAGATACAGATATCTTACAACAAATATGTCATTACCAAACGTACAATGTCCCTTTACTGTAATTCATAAAATACCATCCAGTCACCAAAGGTACCAATAGAGGCTACTTTTAAGACCTGCTGAAAAAAAGCAGAATAACCAGCGATGCGCTTTTACTCTGTGTCAGAAAACTGCTGGTGTCGTCATGATATTAACACTGTGTGTGTGTGTGTGTGTGTGTGTGTGTGTGGGCGTGCGTGCGTGTGTGCCTCTGTCTGCGTGTGTAAAATGCGGCAATTGAAGGGATTTAGTCTGTGTACCTTACTAAACTACAACTGCATTACAGCGTAAAGAAAACAAATCAACACAGAAAGAGACATTCATATCAAAAAGCTCCGTGTGGGTCAGCTCACGGTTTCATACACGACCCACAGTTTGTACACTCTCACGTCTTGTACCTCCACAGCAGGTTCAAATAGATTCCTTCCGGATGGTTAAAGTGTTCGTTGCTGCATTTGGTGTAAAGAAAAACAAACATTTTTCATCACCACCTCATAAAAAGAATTAAAATGGTACCACATTTGATGTCAGTCACTTTCTCTCTACTTTTGGAGTTTATCTCACTTCCTGTCATTTTCCCTCATTTCCTGTCTCCTGAAAGACCCAGTAAACCCATTGACAAACACGCTACGGTACATCTTCAACCACATGACTTGAACTCGCGTCACTGTTATTACATTGTGCCATGGAAATTAAATGCTATTTACAACACGACTGCATCCAGTCCGTTCATTTACAGCCTCCGAGCGAGGCAGACTTAAGCTTCGTGACGCTGCTCTCAATTTATTGGGCGTGAATTCGGGCTAATTCACGATATCTGAGAGCCACTTGCTTGCCGTAGTCGACTCTATTTTGTAATTGTTGGAATCGTATCATACGATCAAAAGTCTTTGTTTGGTTTTGTTTGCTCATTCGTGTGGGGTCTTTTTTTAGAGCAGTGATACTCAACCGGTGGGTCGGGACCTAAAAGTGGGTGGCGGACTCATTTTCAGAGAGCCTTTGACTGCGGGAAAATAATTCACTGCTGTGCTTTTATTTTGAAGGGGATTTTTCATGCATCATTGAATGCATTCACGCTCCATATCAGCAGGTGGCGATGAAGCCCTGTAATGCTAATATAAACCCGCAGTTTCACAGACAGTAAAAAAAAAAAAAACGTGAAAAGTTTGTCTCCGTGTGCTAATACTAACGACACCGGCCACGTGAGATGATTCGGGTCGCGGCTCGTCATCAAGGGGTGATGGTGGGTCCCGAACCCAGACCGGTTGAGAACCACTGATTTAGAGAATCCAGTCTTTGGACTTTCGAAACAAAGAAAGTTCTAAGTTCGGTCAGAACTGAGACATGCAGAATTTACAAGTCTTTTTCGTTGGATCCAATTGAAGTGCGATCGAACCAAGCTTCTCATCAGCGCTACCCTAAGTGTTACTGCGGAGACAGGAATGTGCCCACGGTCCAGGTTTGGACGCCATGTTGGATTCTCTACCCTGACAACTCAAAGCTAACGGGTGCTGAGTCTTTCTACGCTCTCTACCATCGTCCCCCTTTCGGTCTCGGGTCGTGTCCGTGGGCCGTCGGCATCATCGGCGACTGGAGCTGTCCAACGGGCGTCCATTGCGCCGCAGATCCCTAGCAGCTAGATGCAGCGTGGCCCCGCGAGAGCCCGTTAGAGTCCTGGGAGCCGGCGGCGAGTCCTGGTCCTCCATAAAGCTCTCGGGGCTGCCCTCGGCGTCGCCGTCGGGCAGGCTGCCGCAGCTGGAGCCCGGCGACATAGTCTCCAGGAGGTCGTCCCTGGCCAGGCCCACCACTGTGTCCTGATGCGGGCCACCCTGGGGTCCCCCCTCGTGGCCGCCCACCAGCAGACCCGTCTCCCCGTCGGCGGCGCCGCCACCGTTCCTCCCTCCGTCCTGGTCCTCCAGGAGGTTGGAGAGGAAGCTGATGTACTTCATGGCCAGACGCAGGATCTCGTTCTTGCTCAGCTTCTTGTCCGGCGGGTGGGTGGGGATGAGTTTGCGAAGCTCGGCAAACGCCCCGTTCACGTTCTGCTGCCGCCAACGCTCGCGGCTGTTGGTGAAGATGCGGCGAACGATCTTCGGCTGCCCGGCTGGTGGAAGGAAAAAGGGGGGGGGGGGGCGGACAGACATGGAGAGGGTCAGGAGGAGGGGTCCCGATGCGGAATGCAACACAAACACGATGGAATGCTGAGCAGGAACACGCCATGTGGTCGACGGGAGAATGACACAATTCCAAAATGCAATAGATGGCCTCGCGTGTTGTCCTCCGCGTGATGGTGGCAAAATAAACATGTCTGCCATAAATACATGTTGTGCCAAGGGAAATGCAAATGCGACAGAGGAGAAATGTTGGATGTCGCATGTCAGACCACAGGAAACCGTCACAGAGACTATGTTCCGTCTTTAATATTCTCTTTACTCTTTATTCCATGCGATATGATTCTTTTTAAAAAAATTTTTTTAAGTACTCTACTGCAGGTATAGTCACATCCCTCCGCCCTTTACAATGGTGTCTTCCAGGCTTTTGTCGCCCTTGGAACACACCCAGTCTATCTTAATCCTTCAGCCCACTCTGCAGTAAAACCTTGGCATGGAGGCAGCAGCACCCCCATCCTCCACCCCTGCATATGGCAGCGAGTGGGCAGCCGAATGTTTGAGACTGAAGCGAGGTTTCACTTTGATGTCTGCCTGTTCCCCACCTCCAGTTAATATACCTTTCCTCTGCTCGGGTAAACACTTGGTCTCTTTTTCTTTTTCTTTTTTGCAACACGTCCTCTGCAACTCTCTGATATACAGTAAAGGCGAGTCGATGGGTGACAATGGAGAAATGGGGGGTGGGGGGTGGGGGTGGGGGGTGACATTTGAGGGGACTGTATATTGGCAGAAGGAGGACACAGCAGAGGTGCGTCTTACCATACTTATAAAGATCTAAAATGCGCCTACCCTCGTCGAGTTCAACCTCATAAGGCGCCGGGCGGCGCTTTACCCTGTTGCTGGGGTACATGCTGTACTGTTCCGACTCCCCTCCGAGACTACACGGCCACATGGAAGCAGACAAAAGGTGCACAGGTGTATGAGAGACATGGGAAATTCATTTGTTACATATAGAGCACTCGCACGCGCGCGCACACACACACACACACACACACACACACACACACACACACACACACACATTCACACACACATTCATACAACAACAATGCAAAGTCAGTTAGAAAGCATCTTTCCATTGAATGCTGCAGGCGGCTACAGTGCAACATCCATCAAACTTCAAGGTTGCCATGGTGACCAGTCCTAAAGATCAAAGGAAACGTGCAAGGAAGCTCCCTGATTAGTCCTTTCTCTCTCTCCCTCTCCTCTCTCTCTCTCTCTCTCTCTCTCTCACTCTCCCTCTCTCTCTCTCCCTCTCTCTCTGTGTCTCTCCACCTTTACCTGTTGATGGCGGCGAGTGGCTGCGCCAGGTTGTAGAGCATCGCCCGGGCCGGGACAGGAAACGCGTTTGGACTCAGTTGGACCATTCGAGCGTCGTCTCGATGCGGCGGCGGCAGCGGCAGCGGTGGAGGTGGAGGTCTGCGAAGTTCCGTGATCGGCACCGAATGGCTCTCAGTCCTGTGCTCCAGCGCTTTTATAGCGTCCCTCCTGGAGAGCTCGATCACCGGCACTTCCCTTTTCAGGTCAAGGGCGTTGTGAGAGGCAGTTTCCTTGGCAACGCCATTGATGATGATGCTGATGCTGGTCCCGTTGCTCGAGTTCTGCAGAGGGACGTCATCCGTCTCCTCTACCCCCTTCGAGCCTCCTCCCCTCGCCCCCCTCGCCTCCCCCGCCTCCCCCCGCCTCGGCTCTTGCTCGTCCTCCTTGCAGCCGTTCATGTGTCGGGGGACGACGGAGGAGTCCTCGCGCCGCCCGGGACTGGACCCTGCGTCGGGACTTCCAGGACACAGCTCCGGCTGCCGCTTCTCCATCATTGTCGCTCGCTCGAGTCCTTTAACTCCTGGATCACACGTTATTGCATTAAAGGACGTTTAAAAGCACGTGCCTCACATCTACGTGAAGGGAGGCGATATTATTATTTTCACTGCAGCCACGTTTAGGAATAAGCTGGACATGGCTCGACTGACATTTATTGTTGTTCCTGAAACACGTATATTTTTAAACAGCTATTTACAAATCTTTATTCTATTGTTGATTTTGTTTTACACAAAAACCTTCAGAACAGATATTTGCCTCATATATTTACCTTGTGTTTCACGTGGATGTTATTTATTGATTTATTCATTGTGCAATTTTTGTTCCTTTTTAAAGGTTTTTCTTTTCAGTTAAACCAACACAGACCACAATTATTAAATAGAGAAATTCTGGTATTTAAATTGTGAATATTATAGGATGTTTATGTTGTCCTTCACAGGGAGTTTTATCTTGTGTTTTCAGCTTGTTGTGTTTTTTCTACATTTCTTATCTCCACTTGGCCCTTGGGGCAGTTTTTAACCGCTCTAACAAGACTTCATAATAATTTACATTATTTCATAAATAAATAAATACATTTGTGATGCTGTTACTTACACAAAGGTGAACATATTAGAGGGGGTGGCGGCTGTCACTCGCAAATAAACAGACTTAATGAAATACAATCAATAGAAAACCATAGAAAAAAATACAATAATAAAATCCCCATGAAGCTGATTTTCATGTCAGAGACGCTCGTGACATTTTCCTTTGATATCGACGCTGTTGTTTTTAAAGGCGAACATCAAAGGCAGCACACACTGAGTGTGAACCACACGAGCTAAATGATCCCATCGAATATTAATTCCATTAAAAAACACAACACCACTTCGTATTTACGCGTCGAGAGCAGAACGAAATTTAAAAAGTATAAACCAAAATAATTTCTGGGAATTGTCCAACAGGCCTCGCATCCGTTATCACATCCCGTCCTCGCGATCGGACAATGGCAGCACAAATATGGGCTAAAGTCTCCGAACGTGACACCGATCAAATGTAAACGACCACAATCCAATTACACAACAAAACAAGGGGAAGCGCCGCCGAGAATAAAGACGTGTCCTCTTGTTATTATTTTTTATTTCTCATATATAGCACTTACCGTTCCAGCCGTGTTGTTGATGTTACTGTGTAAGTGGAGCCATTTTGTGAGTGGGTCATCCATGTCTGAGCTTTTTCTTTTTTTTTTCTTTTTTTTTTTTCTCTCTCCCGCTGCCAGTTGTGGAGCGGTGTGCGCGCGCGCGTGCATGTGTGTATATGTGTGTGTGTGCGTGTGTGTGTAGCTGAGTTATTTCTCGCCGCATCCATGCGCGCTCCCTCAGTGTGGGGAGCGGAACACAGGCCGCAATGTGGCCGAGTGAGATAAGCGGCACGGCAGCGGCCTCTTCATTCCCGATAAGCCCCTAAACCCATTATTTATGAAATGATTCATTATTATTTGGCTGTCGTGGGCTACACAGGCTCGTGGAGGGCAAAGCATTAAAAAAAAAAAAAATTAAAATACAGGCGCAAAGCAACGGCCTGTAGTAGCCATATATATATATATATATATATACACACACACACACACACACACACACACACACACACACACACACACACACACACACTGATGAGGTGTTTTAATTTTTGTGATAGATGAAAACAAAAGAGCAGGTTAAGCTTTTGACCCTTTGGTATTTTCAATAGAAAGGTGTTTCAAAATGAGATAAGTGATACTACAAGAGGATATCACTGCTTTTTATTTTTATTCATCTCTTAATTCATTTAATAAAGAATGTAAAAAAAAAAAAAGAGATGGATCCATTAACTCATCCATCCCATGCTCCCCGAGGCTCCATGTGTGATACTTCAGATTACAAAAGACAGGGAGGTCTAATTGCTTTAATTGGATGGACGCTAATTATCCATATATTGATTAATACATGGAATTAAAATGAATGAAATATATAAATAAGTGTTGTTTTGCAGGTCATTGTTTCTGTCTAGGGTGCGTGCGTGTGTGTGTGTGTGTGTGTGTATCTATGGGGTGTGTGTGTGTGTGTTTCAGCTTCAAAAGCATTGTTATCTCTCCAGCGCTCTCGCTCTCTCAGGGGGGGGGGGGGGGGGGGGGGGGGGGGGGGGGGGGGGGGGGGGGCGTGATCGGCGGTTCCCCTGGGGTCCACGAGGGAGAGTCGTGGCTGCAGGAGATAAAAGCGCATGGGCTCCTGCTCCATCTGATAAAACGGCTCCGACATCAACGGTGACACCGTATCAGAGCTCATCCAGGACGGACCCGGATGGCAGCAGGTACATCCTCACAACGGATTTCCCACAGTGCCTTTTCCCCCTCTACCCACATTCATTGATATATATGTATGTACATATACATACATATATATGTACATATACATACATATTACACACATATATATACATATATATACACATATATATACATATATATATAAATATATATATATTAAACATAAAATATATATATACATATATAAACATATATATATTAGATAAACAGATAGATGAAGATTTTACGCACGCTTCAAAGCAAAACAACACTCAAATTACGACCTTTACGCATCAGTCACGACCTCCAGTCTACTTCCGGTCCTTAGGAGCAGCATCACTGACACGACCCACTTCACTCATGCCGGCAGTGGGAAGCTCCACTGAAAATAATGCAGCACACTCAAAATGTGCCACAAGCAAGAAGAAAGGACTAAATGGATATTTTACTAAAGAGGACATATTGCATGGTTGTGAATTGTAGGCAAATTAAATTAAAGTATATTTCCAACCATGACCCAATTTGACAAACTAATTAATGGGTTTTGTCCATTATTGTGACATACATCCCTATGATAATTTCATGCTTTCAACACAAGCAAAAACGCTTTCACAGAAGATAACAAATATTAAGTTTAGATCATTCAAACGTGTCAATGATGTGTGTAAACCACTTTTTACTTTGCACACAAACAAATTCTCCTGTTTGACAAAATAGAACTTTGTATTTATTAAGAGGCAAATTATTACCAATGTTATAAAATACTTCACATATGTGATACAATTTGCAGCTGATGATTTTTAGGACGTAATTGTGTATTAAAGCTCCGTTTGACAAAATATATCTTATCTATTTTGGCGCAAACAATATCATTTTCAGTGTGTAGTTGGTGAGACATTTCAAAGAATATCAGGTGACCTTTCAGTCCCCCAGGAAATATAATCTGTAATATAATCTATATGATACATAATTAAGAGCTACTTTGTTTTGACATAATTGACGGTGTACGCAGGAGGCCACCCGCGGATGAGATATCTCATTAGTTTGATGGTCTCTCGGGCCAAGATATCATAGTGGCACATGTCACCAGATGAACTGGGAGAGAGCAGGTTGATAAATCTGACACAAATGTTATGAGGGTTGGCAGTGGCTCAGTGGAGAGAGCAGCCACCTCTGGCCCATTCGAATCAATGCTGAGACAGGCTATACAGTGGGACTGGCCACGGCAACCTGGCTCTCCGGACAAGCGGTTGGAAATGGATCAAATGAAATAAAATGAATAAATAAATCTTATAAAGGTCAGATCAAATCATAAAAAAAGAAAAAAAGAAATGCTGTTAAAATCTTTTTCTGACCATATAACTACAACACCTATATGCACACAAACTGATTGTGTTGTGTTTGATTCAGAATTTCTATTTCTATTTCTGATTACAATCTCAGTCTGGTGTGTTTCCTGGTATAATAGCATGTCTCTGTACGCGCTGGTTGGTTATTGCATTAATTTGCTGAGTAGATGTCAATTCCTGACAGTGTACATTTGCTGAGCAGTTTCCACTGAGAGGAAGTCCACCTCTGACCCTGTTATCCCAAGTAGCTGTTACAGAATCTATATGGCTCGCAGTCCATCAGCAGCTTCCTGCAGTGCTGAATTATAACGTGAGTCTGCAGGAGAAATGGCCCAGTGCCAGCGTCTGGCTCCCGCACGTTAGCGCTGGTTGCGTCGCGCGGGCATGATCCGCAGAGAGGCCGTGCTGTCCCGGGTCATGAGCCGAGTCACCTGGTCCAGAGTGAGTCCGGCCAGCGCCTCTCCGTTCACCTGCAGGATTTCATCGCCGATGCCCAGCAGACCCACGTAGGGGCCTTCGCCGCTGCCGTCACCCACTTTCTCCACGTAGACGCCTGGAAGAGGATGATGAGACAAGGGGGAAGAGGAATTTAGCAAGTGGAGGATTAAAAACAAGAATAAGAATCATAAGTCATTCATTGAACCTCAATTAATATATAATTTGTGTAACTGTGCATTTGTCATTTTCTATCTCTACCATTTAAATTGAATTCACTACAAATGAACTGTCCAAATATTGTGTTTACATTGTACATATTTCTCATGGTAATGCATATGCTTTTCATACTTATATGCTATGTGTACATAATGAATATGTAGTGTGTTTGTGTGTGTGTGTGTGTGTGTGTGTGTGTGTGTGTGTAGGGTGTAACAGTTCAAAACATGAATTTAAAGGTGCAATGTGTAAGATTTGGTGACCTCTAGAGGTGAAGTTGTATCCGTCACCTCACCCTTCTGAGCATGCAGGACCTGCCTACCTATGGTAGATTTCAATTGTCATTAAAACTCAAAAAGACTCCTCATGTCAATATACACTAGCGGTCTCATTTAAAGGTAATGGGAGCAAAAGCATAATATACAGGTGATTATGATTTCATGAAAATGACAGCATGTAACTGTTTTGTAATCTTTTTTTAGAAGCGACCAAAATGACCGAAATCGTACACACTGCACCTTTAAATATTAAAAGTCAAATTGACCCACCGTTGTGCAAACGTTATGCACCTTCAGATGAATTCAACAACTATATGTGAAACAACAATTGCATTTTCATCGGATGCTTCGTCATATATCCATGTGACATTGTTCACTAATCACGGACTGACAACTGTTACCTGTGTCAGGTCGACCTTTTCCCCTGGAGATGACAAAACCAAACGGTCCATTAGGGGGTCTGACCAGCTCCAGGAGGAGGGTCCCGTCAGGAAATGCGTGGGTGACCCGGCCCACTGGGCGCACCACTCTGGAGGGAAGCACATCCTCAACACTCAGGGCTCTGTGCAGCTCCAGCTGAGGGCTGTCAGGGCTGCGGTGGTAGAAGGTCAAGCTGTCATCGAACTAAAATGTAATGTTCTAAAAACAAAAAAAGAAGAAGACTTCTTCTTTGTTCTTTTTATAAACCCTACCTCGGTGCCAGGCCATACGGAATCTGCACCTCTCCCAGTATTGTTGAACGCTCTGTCCTCCTCTCCAAACTCTGCACCGAGGAGGCTTTGCGCAGTTGGGCCAGTGGCAGCACCTAGTGGCAGATACGAGCAACTGTAAGCCAATGTTGGTGATTTCACATTGGCAACATACACCAGATCAGCTTTTGGAACACTGACTTTTTTCGGCTCTGACATCCTGATAAAAAAAAATTACAAAAACAACTAACGAGGCAAATGCGTGTCGCCACAAACACACATTATGCTAATACAGGCTGTGATTGGCTGGAGCAGGAAGTTATTTACATCTGTTTAGCCGCCGCCAGGAGGACAACAAACAGGGCTAACCCCAGGAAACGGGAGGGGAGGCATGAACGCATTATGTGCATTGGCAAATAAAAAGTGTGAGGAACTTCAAAGCAGGAACTCGGGCTCTCCGCAGATAAGAATGTCTGACGCAAAATGTCCAAAAATCAATAGGAGTGTGACAAAGTGTGCTCACGGTGTGCAGGGTCTGCAGTGAGGGCGTCCTCTGTATGCGGATGGTGGGCTGTGTTCGCCGCGTGGGGCTCGGGGACGTGGAGCTGGCGCGGGGGGCCGTGGGCAGGCTGAGCTGTTCCATGCTGTTGGAGCGGCCCCCTTTAACCAGTCGACCGACACTGTTCAGGCCAATGGAGGAGAAGAAGCGGCGCAGGAAGAGCTTTGGACGCCCGTCCAGTTTTCTGCAGGGGTTGAAAGTAACGTGTGAACATGTTTACGTATCCAACAACAGATATGAATAGCGAGTGCTTATGAGATTATTGGGATTATTGTTGTTTGTTGTTGTTTTTTCATAGTGTTGGTGCTTATGATATCCAGAAGAGGGCAGAATTGGCTTAATATTCACAGAGCATACTCAGCAGTATCATCCTGCGGACTAAGGTTTTAATCCCCTAACCGCCACCACTGGCACGCTCAAGTCGTTTTGGGAACAGTGTGGGTGGGGGCCAGAGAGATTTATGGTTTTAAGCGATGACAGGAGCGCTTGTTATCTCGGCTTACCTGCCTCCGTCAGAGCTCTCCTCCCATGTGGCCTCAGCTTTGAGGTGCTCCGCTCGCAGCAGTTCAGCTCTGAGGTCCTCGGCCCGGGACATGGCCAGGCCGCGCAGAGCCGGTCGACCCTCAGAACCAGAACCGGGGTCTGCGGCCGAACCGGCTGCAAGAGATACGGTGTGAAAAATGGACGGAGATAAAAAGCTGATGTGAGAGGATTTGTGTTGGATCTTGCTTTGCAGTGATTTTTGCAGACGGTAAATTGTCATTGGCCATTACAATGGCACTTTAAAGGTGCTTTGTGTACGATTTGGTGACCATCACCTCACCCCCACCCTTCTGAGCATGCAGGAGAACCTATGGTAGGCGTCAGTTGTCATTGCAACTCAAAAGATGTTTTGTACTTTGACTTTTACTACTGTAAAAACATGGCGGCCTCCATAGTGAGGGCCCCCTGGAAAACGATATTATAAATTCCTGAAAATGTCAGTATGTATTTGTTTTTTTTTGTTTTGTAATATTTTTAGAAGTGAAAAAAGTGACCACAATCTTACACACTGTACCTTTAATAGCATTCCATTCCATTCCATTCCAGATAGAAATGTCATATTTCTGATACCACATCTAATGCCCCCATGCATTTACTACAGTGATATTTATGTAATGTTCTGACAGATAAAACAGCAAAGATGGAATATGTGTTTACTTTGGGAGGCTGGTAGATAGACAGGTAGGTAGGTAGATGGATGGATGGATGGATGGATGGATGGATGGATGGATGGATGGATGGATGGACCATCCACACTGACCACTCACCTGTTCCATCTGGAGTGGCGTCCCAGAGTTCAGCGGGGGGCAGCTCTGGGTTGAGTCGGGCCGGGGAGTACCTCAGTGTGGAGGGTCTGATGCAGGGGGCCGGGCTGGTGACCACAGGTGCCCCTTGGATCGAAGACACAGGGGACTCCCTTCTAACATCTGAGGAGTCCAGGAGGGCCGTATGCTGCGAGCCGCCCTCCCCTCCCTGACTCGGTGCGACCTGGAACTGAACCACGGGGCGATTCCTCGAGCTCGACTTCAGGGCTGACTTTATGGGCAGCGTCGGGGCTGGAGATTCCCGGGGTCCGCCGGACGCCCCTTGCAAACACGGCTCGAGCGTGATGGGGCTGCCGGGCGCGAACGACACCGCTCTGCTGGAGTTGACCCTGCTCCTGGGATTGGAGTTGCGCCGTTGGGCCCACGACGGACCGTAGGGACCGTTGCCGGACTCCAGCCGACTCTCCCCCTTCCTGCTCCTTCTCCTCAGCTTCCCGAACCCGGACGACTTCCACCCTGTGCTGATCTCCTTATTCTCCCCCAGCACGAAAGCTCCCGCAAAGGTGACCGTCAGAGGTGCTTTGGGACGGGTGCTCGCCTCTGGCTTGTTGGGAGGCACCCAGCGGGGAACTGGTTTCGCCCGCGGGTCCTCTGGGTTGCCGGGCAGCTGGGGATCAAAGCTCTGTGGGTCTGATAAAGGTAGGACCATCTGAGGTTCCCTGACGACAGAGCCACATGCCTCGCATTTCCTCACCAGCACTATAATCTCTTTGATCACAGTTTTGGTTTCGCCGCTCACACCTGCGTCTTCCCTGGTCTGCGAGGGAGGCATCGAGACACTTCTGTGGCTTCTGCTCTTCTCCGAGCCGCTGCTGCTCGAGTCCGTGTTGTTGTCTTTACTCTTGGACTTCGGGCCCCCGGACCTGCCGCGCTGTCGAACTCTATCCAAGTACCGAGACTCCGCCTCCCTCTCCGACTCGTCCTCAAAGCGGACCCGCGTGGGGGAGCAGCCGTAACGTCTGGGTCGTCCTCCTTGTTCGACAGGAGAGGTGTCGTCCTGAGAGGGGACGAGGAGGGGGCCGGGCACAGCAGTCTGTGCTGCAACATCAGCGAGCGGGGCAGCTTTTTGCCCCGGTGTTGGGCTGGGAGATTCAGTTTGTTGCGTTTTCCTACAGGAAACAACAACACGTAGAAGAATAGGAGAGGTTTGACGCAACTTGTGACTTCAGAATATGGGGCATGACAAATCTTGGGCCAAACATTGAAATTTAAAGGTGCAGTGTGGAAGATTTTGGTCACATTTGTCACAATATTACAAATCAAATATACATACTGACATTTTTACATGAATTTATAATTTTCCAATACCTTGAAATGAGTCCATTCATGTATATCTACATTAGGAGCAGGTCCTCTCTATGGAGGCCGCCATATTTTTTACAGTAGCCAAAAGTGGACATGCTAAACATTTCAGTCTAAATAAAAACGAAAGTCTACCATGGGTTCTCCTTCATGCTCAGAAGGGTGAAGGTCAGGTGATGGAAACAACATGTAACTTCACCTCTAGATGTCACACAATCTTAGACGCCAAATCTTGCACCTTTAATGCCAACAATTTCCCTTCTGATGTTCACATGGGACACATTTCCAAAACATCCGTTATCACATTAAGTAAATAAAGAAAAACTAGC
This sequence comes from Chascanopsetta lugubris, assembly GCA_016785325.1. Classification (NCBI taxonomy): domain Eukaryota; kingdom Metazoa; phylum Chordata; class Actinopteri; order Pleuronectiformes; family Bothidae; genus Chascanopsetta; species Chascanopsetta lugubris. The sequence goes on along the minus strand of JAFBJT010111467.1, from coordinate 21,673 downwards.
CCACACACGCTCAGTCTCAGCCACCACACAGCAGGTTTGCCGTTGTGTTACAACTGCAAATGCTCCCAATTGTAAACGAATTGAATGCTTGCTGTTGTATGAGGGAATGTCCAGAACAAATCTGCATGACATGCACTCCATTACATAAACAAAGCACAGTCATTCCAGGGCTTATTTTCAACATTAGCTTTCATGCATGTAAGAGGGAGACAGAGAACAGATTGCTGAGTGGCAAAGAACAAAGGCAACGGATGTGGACAACGAACCAATTTGGCAAACTTCTGATACCTGATTATAAATGGAACTTCAACCGTTACACACGCCCATTCACACGGATCCAATCTGCATGCAACTCACGCTGTGGATCTCTGGTCGGATTGCGAGCGTCTGCAGGGGCGATCTCCCTTGACGTGACTGGAGCGCGCCTTGAGTCGCGCCCGCTCCAGGAGGCGCTTGGCTTGCTCATGTCTGGGGCTCAGAGGGAGCTCATCACTGATGGCAAGGAGTGACCTGGGGGTCAAGAAAAGGGGGACGGCAACATAAAAAAAGGACAAGGGGAGTGATGGAGTCGAATGGGACAATTGCGTCATCATCTGTCTGCATGAGTTCTAACGTGTCTTCAAACGTGCAGGGCTTATTGTTTTACAACTTATCCGACAGCATCGCAGAGTGAATCCAGCTGTGTGTTCTAAGCTGCCTTATGTAATATCTGATAGATATACTGAAGGGGGGTGGGGGTTGGGGGGACGGGGGGTGGGGGTGGCACTAGTGGTGAGCAGCAGAAACGTCATGCATCCATCTATCCTTATACCCAGCGGCTTAGCTGCCCTGTGTTGTGCATCATCGTCTGTACTTGTCTTTATCCCCTGGCCCAGTGATAAAGATAGCATGATACACCAGTCATGTGGATTATCCTTGTAATGGACTGAGTGTGATTCATTCCCTCCTATGTGTCCACTGTGTTTTTCAATAGATTACACTTTGTCCTGTCCCCGTTTTACCCCTGCACTGACAAACATTTATTATCTATTATATATTATGTAATGATTAGCATTATTATGATTATTATTATTCATGTTCATTTATCAATTCTATCAGATTTTCTCAGGTGTTTGTCTTAGCTGTTACAGTGATAATTAAAGGTGCAGTGCGTAAGATTTGATGGTGAAGTTACATGTGGTGTCCATCACCTCACCCTCACCCTTCTGAGCATGCAGGATAACATATGGTAGACTGCAGTTGTCATTAAGACCCAACATATGTTTAGTATGAGCTCTTTTACTACAGTAAAAACATGGCAGCCCCCGGAGAGAGGACCCGTTCCTCACGTAAATATACATGAATGGGCTCATTTATGGGTAATGGAAGAAAAATAAAACATTCGAGTGATTATAAATACATGACAATGTCCATATAATTGACAATTGTAATTGTTTCGTACGATTTCTGCGAGTGACAAAAATGGATGAAATCTTACACACTGCACCTTTAAGTATTTAAAGCTATCATGAGGAGGAATACTACAAAAGTCTTGCATATGAGGGGTCTTTTTGGGTTATAATGGTTGGATAAAGCATCACCAGTTGCTTTGAAGTGATGTGCTGCTCACTTGTGCAGCCATGCAGGCATTCAATACAAGGTGTGATCAACAGAACCCCCCCACCCCCACCCCACCCCACCCCCCGCACACACTCACCCCTGACACATAAACAGACACACCTGCCAACACCACAGCTAAGCCAAGCACTGAGGCATGAAAGCTATTGGAGCTATTAGCTGAGCCCCAGCTACTGAGCTCGAGCCTGGGTTGGATCATTGCAAGTGGGAGCCTGAAACCAGTCCAGCACAATTGAGAGAGAGAGGGGGAGAGAGAGAGGGAGAGAGAGAGAGAGAGAGAGAGAGAGAGAGAGAGAGAGAGAGAGAGAGAGAGAGAGAGAGAGAGAGAGAGAAAGAGAGAGCAAAGGAGAGAGAGAGAGAGAGAAAGAGAGAAGTACCGGCCTTCTCATTCATTGACATTCACAAGTGACTTAAACGAATGCACCTTTAACATAATATCTGCTGCCATGACATTTGTTTTGATTGTGCACAAGCAGGTTGTTTGGCACTTGAACCTCTTCAAAGCCTCCGACTTTATCGAAGAGAAAAATAAACCATATTTCCAGGAGGAGCTGAGAGCACGAGATATAAATAGTGGATGGGAGTTGCGTGTCACTGCCAGCTCTGTCGAGCGTGCGAGGGAGCGTGGCGTTACTCACCTCAAGTAGGGTTCGAGTTCCTGAGTGAGGATGGCTGAGTCTGAGCCGTCGAAAATCCCATCGGCGCTCGGGACTGTCGTTGGGAGAGAAGACGGCGAAAGAACAAACCTTAGCAGATGTGCTGACGCGGTGAGTTGGAATGAAAACGCCAGATGGCGTGACTGTGACAGCGCTGATGCTTCGTTCCATGATTCAACAGCGTTCAGACGCGAACGCCTGGATGATCACTCCGGGGTTTTACGCACGAGGCCCCATGCATTTGGTTCAACCATTGTTTTCCCTATAATCTACTCTCGACTCATCTTCAAGTTGGTTCTCATTGAGACTCACTGGCCACCTGTAGGCATGAAAATAATTGGATCCCTGTACGCCGACAGAAAGATTTGTATTTTCATTTGCATTTTAATACCATCACTGTCGGTGACGTTCTCACAGCTTATCTCTGGGTGACTGTTAATGTCAGTCAAAAACAGAAGTTACGCAACCACTGCGGAAACAATGCCAGATATGAAGAGAGGAGGAGAGATTCACTTATGTACTACTGTTGTGTAATGACTCATGCACGGAGGAGGATGCACACACACGCATGCTGATTTGAATGAGGAGAGGAAATGTTTTCATCTGTTTCGTGCATGTGTTGGTGTGTCTGTTGATTAGCGGGATTACATAAAAACCACGGGGTGGAGCTTTGATGTAGTTAAATCTAATGGTGCAACGTTCACTTTCTGTAACTTTGAAAGAAATTGCACTCGATGTCATCATTTTAATCTGTCAGAGAACATGCAAAATTGTTAAATCGTGTTGAGGGAAGAATTTGCAATCTGTTGCCAATCCAAACTGAAATCTGGATGTAGTGCAAAAAATAAATCACCGCATAAATTGGACTTCATGTATATGGATGGCGTGAAAATGTCCATGTCTTTACATACGGTCAGTATAAAGGGTCTTCAGAATAAGAGTTATGTGTAAATTAATCAAACAGTCAGAATCTAATTGTATTTGATTAAATAAGCTTAAACGTGAAATAAAACATATTTGTGTCAAATGCAGACATTTAATCATATATTCAACTGTATTCACGCTATTCGTCATTCAGATAACATAAAGTCAAGTTTTTGTTTTTTGTTCTTTTTATCATTTCATTTTTAGAGGATATGACCATTTTACCTAAAGTCACATCTCAACACTAATCTTATCCGGGACAAGTGAAAATAAATTCTGCCTTGAGGACAGGGTTGGGTTCCCACAAGGTCCAGTGCTCTCAAGCAAGGTCAGTGTTGTTACTTGAAAGAGACGACAACAACAACAACTCATGGAGTGGACATAATATATTACAGAGGTACTACGGGAGGGACACATCTGAGCTGCCACCCTGTACAGATGCCTGCACAGTAAATACAACTATGAATGAACAAACAGAGATACAGACATATGCAGGGGGCACTTCCCCCCACAGCTCTAACTAATAATAGCAACATGCTCATGCACATCTGCACATCCGACATCTGTTCAACCGGGAACCCGCCAGGTTACATTCTGCATGTTCATTCACGGGCTGAAAAGTGAATGGCCACAAGCAGACAAACATGGAATCATGTTATTGCTTTTTTTAATACTTGGAAAAGTTTCTGTCCACTGAGAAAAAAAAAATGCTTGTGTAATATCATCGAATTTTAAATCCACCTAAACTGTTGCATAATGATGACGCGTAACAACTGCGATGTGCGTCCTGTTTAAAGAGAAGTATCATTTTCAAGAGGACTGCTGTCCGCCGTCTCCACAAACACAAACGTTCATGAACAACCTAGTTGTGTAGCTCTGGAACTGGTTCATTTCCAACATGTATCATCTGTCATGTTTCATTCTTTATGTAAAACCACTTTAAAACCCCCGAGGGCCAAGAAAGTAACTGGAGCCACTCACAGTTGACACTGGGGCGAGGAACTCCTTGATACAACAACCACTCACACTCTTATTCACAACAGATTAGACTAAACTGCGTGTGGGAGGAAGCTTTCTGTGTCATATGTGCACTGTTGTTTTTGTCTTTATTTTCTTAAATTGCTCCAGCTCATGATTATTCTGAGATTGACTTTTACAGGAACAATGTGCACTAAAAAGCAAATTGCACATCGCTCTACACCACCAAGCGTTCAGGGGAACCCAAAGCCTGTAGTTATTTTTACTAAAACACAAAAACAGTTTCCAGTCTGGGAATTAATGTGAAACAGCCATTTTGAAAACAGAGGTCCATACATTCAGGTGATTATACACCGCAGAAACTTGAGTAAAATTCTTTTACTTTGCATTTGTACAAAGAGAAATGCTGAAAATATTCATCTAAATCTTGCACGGTGGACTAATGTCAACTAGATTGACCCTTCAAAGTAAAACTCACGCAAGATGGATCAAGAGCTCCTCGTCTGTCATCTCTCGTGTTTCCACATCACATGACACTAAATTCACCACGCAATAAGTCAACATCATGCTATGTGATAAATGTACCTTTCGGATTACGTACCTTCACCCTCCTCTTTGAGTGTTGTGTCTTCAGAGCAGCGGGCCATGTCCACTGCACTCTCCTCTCTCCCCTCTCTGCAGCTCTGCTGTCGCTCCCTCAACCTTGCGTAAGCCCTTTGCTTCACCTTCAGCTTCTCGTCAGCCGAGAGCACTCCGCACTGGGACGACATGCTCTCGCAGCTGTCCGAGCTGCACACCCCTTTGGCGCCGGCGCCGTTTGCATCCGCCTCCTTCTGCTCGCACCTGTCCAGGAAGTTGTCCACGCTGTCAGAGTGCTTGAACTGCGGCGACGCACCTTCCTCGTCCGCCACGCCCCCCGTCTCTGCTGGTGGCTCCGATGGCGGCTCCGATGGCTTTGCCGGTGCTTCCGTCTGAGTGTGGTCCTTCAGAGGTACCGCCGAGGGGATGTTGTGTGGGCCGATGCCATTTAAAAGCAACGTCTCTGGCCGGACCACTCTCCAGAAGCCCTTGGGTGGTGCCCAGTGTCTGATGGACGAAGAGGAGGAGGGGGGTGTAGAAGTTGGGACAGTGGCAGTCGTTGTGGGCGGCACAGGTACCGGTGGAGGAGTGGGAGAGGCTTCGTCCTTACTGCTGCTGGAGTTATCGGACAAAAGACTTTCCAGACTGGTTCCCGCTATGAGCTCATAAGCCTGCCCTGTCTGGCCTTCGTGTCTCTCTGACTGATCCTCCTCCGTTTCCTCGCCAACCTTGAACATCTCGCCCTTGGTCTCGGCCGGGGGAGTGTGGATCTCCAACTTGACTTGCACCTCAACCTCCTCCTCTTCGTCGCTGCTGCTCGAGTTCTTCGCGGTCCCCGATCGCCACGACAGACCGGACAGGGGCAGCTGACCTTTCCCCCTGGGCCTCTGCCTCAGGAAGACTTCGGACGACATCTGCCCGGCGGGGCCTCGGAGCAACATGTCGGTGTCCAGGCTCCCCCTGTCTCTGCCTCTTATCCTCCTCTGTGTGCTTGACCTCACCTTGGTCTGGAGGGCGTGCACGGCCGAGCTCCGGGGAGGGGGAGGCAGCTGGGAGCTCGCGGGGCCCGCGGGTAAGACGGGCTCAGGCACAGGGCCGGTGATCAGCGCCCAGTCGATGGGGAGCCCGGCCGGCACAGGGGAACTGGGTTTTGCTCGGACATCGCCCTCCACCCGGTCGTCCTCCATTGGCTGGTCATGCACTCGGACGTCCAGGAAGCACCTGTAGATTAAAAAACATTTGCGATAAACACAACATAAAGCATGCTATTTCCATCTGTTCTACATCTCTGTTGCCACACACGTTTTGATCTGGTCTGCTGAGTGAAGAGATATGTAATGTGGTCAGTCACGTTGCCTTATCCACTGATTACTTTGCAGGGCACAGGATAATCCCTCTGAATGAGAGGAAGCAACTGCTGCCTGCAACTGAGCCCCTATACGCAAATAAACATTACATATATATTTTGTTTTTCTCGGGCAAAATCAACAGAATACAAGGTATATACTTAGATCTGTTGTATATCCATCATATGAGCAAAGGAGAGTGACACGTTATTAAAGCTGAAAGGATTAAAATGTGCATTTTAAAGGTCCAGCATCTCTGAAAACCAACTATGCAACCACATTTATCTCGATAGCATTGTGAGATTCTTTTTTCAAAACACAACCCACTGAGTGAGCTTCCTACCTGGACAGGTTGTGTAATGAAGATGGTGTCCGTTAGAGCTCAATCCCAGGGGGGGGTGATGGTGGGAAAGTTGACAGTTAATCTCCTGCAGGTGCACAAATTGAAGTTGACATCCACAGAACCGTGTTCCACGCGTGCACACATGGCTGCGTGCATCCTCAGCAGGTCGCTGAGCAAGGCAGGGGGCGAGGAAGATGGAGCAACTTTCCCTCTATAGGATCTGAGCTGGATAACAAAAACAAAACAGGGATAGTCCACACTGTTTACTTTGCCGGTCGTCACGTCGTGTGTCTGTCACTCAGTGTCTGTGCAAAGAGCACACAGACAGGCAGTGAACCATCTCTCTCGCTCTCGCTCTCGCTCTCTCTCTCTCTCTCTTTCTCACTCTCTCCCTCTCCCTCAATCATGATTGGTCCGTTAATCCCTTCAGAAATCAGTGGGATTAGACAAAAATGGAATACAAAAAAATGCCTGCGTTAATTTCGTTCTTGCCTCACCATCCAGCGGCAGAGTGAAGCTCCCTGTTGCGTAAGTACACAGCACGTACGTGCACGTCCATGCACACACACGCACATACACACACGCACACGCACTCCCTTTGCCGAGTAATGAGCCAATGATAAGAGAGCACAAATGAAAGTAGAGGGTCTATTATATGGGCTGCAGTTTGGATTAGAATTTCCCTGTTCCCTGCTGACCCCTGCTTCATTTCACAATTTATGCAATGGCGATAGATATGCTGATTTACTTCAGATGAAGCATGGGTCTAATTTTGCGTTGCAACGACAAAGCAGCAGATTACTATTGGTCAGTACAGCTGATCCCTCCCTCTATATCTCATGCACGTGCACGTGCACGCACGCGTCACGCTAATTGGGACAATATTCTGCCTGCCAGTTGCAACAATCCCCAGATGTGTTCAGACGGTGGCAGATGCCGCTGCTCAGTTTCATGCTGTAGCTGTACGCCCGTTTCCTGACGCCAGAGGGCGCCGTAACAACACACACAAACACGCGCCCGCGCACGGACACACACACACATACACACACACACCTTACTCAGCTAGCTGTAACCGGCTAGCGAGTCTGTTGTCGAGTTGACACCCTCCCCAAACCTCGGCAGCAGCCAGGCTGCACAGTCGACATGGCAAGGAAATATCGCAACAGTTTTCTGAAAAAGGATGAAAATCTTCCAAGTCTTTTGGAATGAGTGAGTAGCTTCGACGATACTCGGGTGATTTCACAAGAGAAAAACTAACATACGAGGCTGCACGTTCGGTTTTAGTCAATTAATGACGCATAGCAATGGGTAGTTGACGCTAACACGGTAGTCGGCTAGCTAACGAGCTAAGTGCTGCTATAGGGAGGAGCACTGCCTTTTCGCTAGCCTGTTAGCCTCCGGTGCTAAGTCTCACAAGAGGGGTATTGTGTACGCTGCTTTTCGTAAAGTACACAAAACATCGCTAGTATACGACTGTTGACGTTTAAGCTACATTGCGTTGAAAGTTATATTCCTAGATGAACCACACACCACTCGAAGACAGCTGCTTACCTTGGTAGTTTTGGATGCTGGCGTTACATAATCTTGCTTTAGCAAGTCAAATGGCTCCACCGTTTAAGTGTCACTGGTTCACGTCAGGCTACCATTTCCTTGACTGATACACGAAAATGGTGATCATTTTACGAGTAGTGTATCAAAACCACACTCGATGCTGCACCTGGAATGACTCAGTTGTCACAACCGGGCTGAAATAGATACGAAGCTATTTTAATCTCTATTTTATTTTGACGACGTTCGGTCGCTACCCAATTTAGCCAGCTAGCCACCCATAGCTTAGCTTGGTAATTGTATGCTAATGCTATTACCAAATTGCCAGCCAGACTCGCTTAAGATGAATTTTAAATGCTCGCACTCCCCGACGTCAGAACAATTGCCACAACACAAGCAAGTCAATATATGTAAGTATACTTGGTGTGTATAGTGTAATGACAGCACAACTTTTACGGTTAGTGTTAGCTTCTTATCGCGTTAGCATATGCGAGCCTTGGTTGCTAGCCTCGTCTGGACCCTTTGTCCGTAGTCATAGTGGTTACCAGCACTTGTAAGTAGGCCACACAGCAGTTGTTTTGATTCTTTTACGTCCCTTGTTTCATCTGTGTTTTCCATGAATATTCGTCCTGTCACCCCCGGTTTATCTACTCAAATGTACTTTGTGTTACGCCCGAGCAGCACAGAATGGTCGAATCTAAATATAGTTTTAAATGTTATATGTGTTTTTGTCGTTAGGTATCAGCACCTTTCATCTTATTCCCATACCATGCTAACTACGTGTTACGTGGTGATGAAGTTGCATTCTGATGTTCTGGCTAATATGTGTTACAGCTAGTATTTGTCACAGCTGTTGTCAAACATGGATGGCACCATTTTAATTAATGTTATTCTTCTTTTTTCCACAGTATTCATCACGCAATGTGATCCAAAAACCACAATGTGTGCGGACATATAAGAACGATTTAGTTCGGAAGAAAAAATTCTTGATTCCAGTGGAATCTTCCATTTATATATATATATGTATACATATATATTATTATATTTTTGTTCCTCTGTGTAAAAGCTTACATATATTTACACACACACATCGTCCCATCAACATATAACCATGCCAGTGCAAGCACCACAATGGACGGAGTTCCTGCTGTGCCCGATCTGCACGCAGACGTTTGAGGAGACTGTTCGCCGGCCCATCAGCTTAGGTTGTGGGCACACTGTCTGCAAGATGTGCCTCAATAAGTTGCACCGCAAGGCCTGTCCCTTTGACCAGACGGCCATCAGCACAGACATTGAGCAGCTACCTGTCAACACAGCCCTGTTGCAGCTGGTGGGAGGCCAGGTAAGACATGTAACTTTGTTTGTACACATGCTTGTGACATAGCTTGGTTGAAAACATCTTTACAGAGAAATTGTTCATACAAACTAGTCATTATGGATAATAACTCAGGCGTGTGTTTTGTGCGGCAGACTATTTTTGTATAGCATTCCTATCTCTGCAATGTGATCATCTTTGTTGCTGTTGTTTTCGATTGTATAATTCCGCTGTTGCACAGGGGTTTTTGCGCACATAGCTTGTGGATTCCCGCTGTGAATCACCCTTGCCATTCGGCAATGACTCAAATTATGTCAGGTTTCCTCAATGTAGATCTGAAAGGTAGACGTCTTTGAGTCGGTGTTTGACCAACAGGGTGAGGCTCACTGCTGTTTTGTCGGCTAAGTTTTCCAGGCACACACCGTGTCTTAATGGATACGGTCAGTGTAGTGTGTCAGATACATTATATACTTGTCTCTTGGCAGACTGCCTTGCATATTTGTGCTCATACAGGTTCCTAGGGTATACCGTCCAAGCAGGTTATTATTGGAAGTTGTCAGGACAGTTGTATGTCAATCATATGGTGTGTATGTGTGTTCGGCTCTGTGTGTGTGCATCAGCGTTAAAAGCATCATGTTGTTGTGTAATTTTGAATAGCGCAAAGTGTAGAACTGCTGTTTTATGTCAATCGATACTAAACCCAAAGGCCTGCAGTGAATCTGATCATTATTGTCTTATCTTTAATAGATGCCGGAAGATTATTTGATTTGGCAATTTCAAAACCCTAACGTATTACTTCCTCCTACATGTGCTCAGTGTGATACACGTGAAAGTCTTCCGTGTGTGTTTATAGCTGTTCATCAGGATTGTCATCAAGTAGGGTTGTAGGGAATTAAGATTAATCTTTTGGTATAATGCAATGGTTCTCAAATCATCAAAATTGAACCTCTATGTTTGACATTTAAAATGTATAGTTGTAAAATTCATCTCAGTGAAAACCAATGTTATTAAATTGTGTAATTGTAGAAAAATACTCAAATTAGGTCAACATAATTGAAAATAGGTGCCTATTGGGCAAGATGAGTGAGTGAAGATTGCTTATCAGTAATGGAAAGTTAAAGTTTTGAGTTTTGCTCATTTTTTCTTTGTGCTGCTGCAGGTTCCCAAGGTTCAACATGTTGCCTTGATAACCAGTCCGGAGGATTCGCAGCATTATGAGGAGGCCAGGCAATGTGTGGAGGAGCTGGCCCTCTACCTTAAACCCCTCAGCAACACTCGAGGTACTTCTACTCAGAAATTTGGTCTTTATTGACAGGCAGTAGTTTGTTACAATCTAATGCTGTTTTCAAATTCAAATGTGAAGGTTGTTGAAGCGCTGGACGTTTTTAACCACCCAGTGGTCTCAGTGGTTTTACATATCAGTATTCTGTTGCTTGGGAACTATTAATGTTCGTGGCTTTGTTCCCTTTTGAAAGATTGCATATGGTGATTATTTCCATGTTAATCACATGATGGTGAAAGTAACATATAGTTATTTAAAAATATAAAGCAATGTCTATCAAATCCAACATTTTGAATACATCACATGGGCCAAGCTGAAAATTTCCACCTGCCAGGTTTTGAATAACAAGCTGCATGTCCTTAAAGGCACTCTTGTAAAAATAAAATGCCACACCTAATGAAAACATCACAAATCATCAAGTGATATGTCACATGACTGAATATGCCATTAGATAGAAGCGTAAACAATGGTTTTATACGTGTACACAGTGCATCAGTGTATCTTTTTCTCGTAAATTGTGTCAAGTGAGGAAATAAGATGTTAAAATACTTGATTAATGTTTTAAATATGTAAATCAACCACTTTGAATTAGAGACTTTCTAATTGGAAAGTCATTAAAATCAGCTCTAGAAATAATGTTTCCATCAATACTGTACAGAGGCATTCATGTCATCTGTACCTCTACTTGGAAGTTGTTCAGTGTTTTGGGTTTCTTTTGTTCTGGGATGTGGTGGGTGTACTTTAATGTAAATTATTACAAATTGGATGCGCAAAGATTGATAAAAAAACAGATGGCGAACGAACATTTAGTGTATCCATTTTCAGTAATTGTATTGGGCTACTCACCGATTTAGATACACGTTCAAGGAATTGTGTATTGGTTGACCTACTTTAAAATATGCTACAAACAAAAGATGTGTGACTTAAAAACTATTCCCACGGTTATGGTAATGAAAAAGTGATTGGATTAGTTTCCTTATTGGAATTGTGAATTCTCACGGACAATTGATTGACGCTTGAAAATCCAATTAAAACTTTTCAATTTTAAATAAAAATCATAAACATTATAATTAAAAAGGCAACTATTTGGTTCAAAGAAGGTTAATGCTGAGTTGTGTTGTCTCTAGTGATGTCACTGGTCAGTCTGTGTTGTGCTATTGTTAGAGGATGCTGTCTACAGAGAAGACACCCCCAATAACTAATCCCTCCTCATTTTGAAAAAAAAAGTGATTAAGTGGCATTTTATAATACAGGGCTGTGTTGTATTTATTCGCGGCCCTATTTTTTTGTCGCCAGGTGTGGGTTTGAGCAGCACGGCCCAGAGCATCCTGAGTCGGCCCATGCAGAGAAAACTGGTTACTCTGGTCCACTGCCAGCTGGTGGAGGAGGAGGGGAGGGTAAGAGCCATGCGAGCTGCCCGCTCTCTCGGTGAGCGAACCGTTACCGAGCTCATCTTGCAGCACCAGAATCCACAGCAGCTCTCCTCCAATCTGTGGGCAGCTGTTCGTGCGCGAGGATGTCAGTTTCTGGGCCCAGGTAAAATATTTCCCATAACCCTTCGTGTTAAATGAACCCAGAAGCAGTTCACATGTCGTCAGGGAATATGGAAAGTATGAGAGGCATTTCAACTGTCAAGACTTATTCATCATTTTTCTGTTTGTGTTTTCCCTCATCCAGCAATGCAAGAGGAAGCTCTGAAGTTGGTTCTTCTTGCTCTAGAGGACGGTTCTGCTCTGTCCAGGAAGGTGTTAGTTCTCTTTGTCGTCCAGAGGCTTGAGCCACGCTTCCCACAGGCCTCCAAAACTAGTATAGGGCATGTGGTGCAGCTCCTCTACAGGGCCTCTTGCTTCAAGGTACAGGATCAGAATCAACTGTGTATTTTCCATTAGACCATGCTGTGCTGCTTCCCAGCAATTTAGAATGCAGCAACCATAGCAACTGTTTTTTAGCATCATTGATTCAGCTTTCATTTCTCTGGCGGTTCTTTGCATTTACACTCTTGATACATTGCTGTACAGGATCTAGGACTGGGCAGCAATAAAGAGGTTGACTTATAGAAATTGAGCATGTAGTATTGTTGTGACAGACTTAATGGTTGTGAGACTGACAACCAAGAAAACCACAAACCTCAAGAGACACCTAAAGGTGCACCACTAGATGGAGATATCCTAAGATAAGGTATTAAAAACATTTTTTTTCGAAAGGCACGTGAAGCCATCTTTAAAAGATGTAGTGTTACGTTATCCAGCAGCACCATAGAATTATGGGACATTGCTGTGTATCTACAGATGTAGATCATGTGTCATTGACAGTTAGCAGTCCTTTTAGCAATGTTTTTTTATGCATCAGATACTTTTACATACAAGTACACAATGTTACATTTTTCTAATCATTCCAGGTCTTGTTGATTTTTAAATTAAAAGGGACATCTTATTTCAGAGCTTAAAGACTAGTCAAATCTGAGATCACTTGTGAAAAGAACCAGAAAAATGAGGTAAGCGTGTAACCAACTTCTTTGTCTGTGGCCACCTAGGTGACCAAACGCGATGAAGATTCATCCCTAATGCAGCTGAAAGAAGAGTTTCGTACTTACGAAGCTTTGCGGCGTGAGCACGACTCTCAGATAGTTCAGATTGCCATGGAGGGAGGACTGCGCATCGCACCCGACCAGTGGTCTTCTCTGTTATATGGAGATCAATCCCACAAGTCACACATGCAATCTATTATTGATAAGGTATGTCATAAAATGGAATGATATGATCCGCTATTTAATGCTGTAAAGGTGTTTCCTGCATAAGATAAAGAAAGTCTCTTTCCCCATCACCAACACAAATCATAATTGCCCCTTTGCTTTGCCTCTGGTGTAGCTGCAGACCCCAGCATCTTTTGCCCAGAGTGTCCAGGAGCTGACGATCGCGCTGCAGAGGACTGGTGACCCAGCCAACCTCAACAGGCTGCGGCCCCACCTGGAACTGCTGGCCAACATTGACCCCAGTCCTGGTAAGGAACTAGCTAACTTGACTATAAATAGCTTTGAAAAGATATAAGGATCAAATCAAACATACATTTTGTCATATTTTTAAATGCATGCAATGCATTTAAAAATGTTATCTTGTTTTTTTTTTTTTTCAATTCAATGGGTTAAGTATGTCTGATAATCTTAAATTTCGTTTAAAATTATTCCTTGCGTTATTGAGATGTTTTCAAATTCGAGTATGATACTTTTGAATTCTAACCAACCCTTGACCTCAAAATCTGTGAGGCCAAGGTTGTCAACAATTCATTATTGCCCACACCATCAGTTTATTTAGGTTTGATAAAGTGACATGGTTTCAAATGTTCACAACTACATATATTTACTCATCTCATTGCTTAATCACACAGATGCCCCTCCTCCTACATGGGAACAGCTTGAGAAGGGTTTGGTGGCAGTGAAGACTGTGGTGCATGGTCTGGTGGACTTCATTCAGAACCACAGCAAGAAAGGAGCTGATCCTCAGCAGGTTGGTTTGTCCATCGGAAGTTGAAGGGACCCAGGGAAATATGTTGTTAATGACTTTTGGCACATTACTCAATGCCCCTTTATTAATCTTCATGTCTATTTGTAGCCTCCTCAGCACAGCAAGTACAAGACATACATGTGTCGTGACATGAAGCAGAAAGGAGGCTGTCCCCGTGGAGCCAGCTGCACCTTTGCTCACTCTCAGGAAGAACTGGAGAAGTGAGTGTGATAAATGTCAACACAATGCTTTGTTTAACACTTTTAGATAATGACTTAAAACCACTGGTCCTTCACCTCTGCCTCCTAATATGTCCCTGCAAGTGAAATAGTGAAAACTGTGTTTTGCATGGTTTTTTTTCGTCAGGTATCGAAAGATGAACAAGCGTCTGGCAGCTCGTCTCCCAGGCCCAGGAGGGCTGATGCCAGATGATGGCCTCCCTCTTGATGTAGCAGTGACCCGGAAGCCTTCGCCCCTCCCCAACGGAAGCATTGCACCTTCTTTACCACAGCTCATTGCTCGCGGCACTGATGCAGTCCCATATGAACTGTTGCGTAAACCTGTCAAGATGGATGGAGGGAGTGCCCCTGGATCACCACCTGATGTGTGAGTGTTAAACTCTGCATTCATAGGCCTCTGAACCAACTAGTAGATGAGTATACAAATATATTTCAGTGAAACAAGGAAGCTCCCATCCGTTAAGCAACAACAACCCATAACAGATTTATGGACGTATCTGGAACTAAAAGCCTCACATGCCGTACGAATACACATAACATATAGTAATACTCGAATAGCTCACCTGTGTCCTATTTCTATCTCATATCATGAATAATTAGGTAAATGTTTTATAATGTTATTCGAGGACTTTTCTACTCTGGCATCATGTATCCTGTTTTAGACACATCCACACCCACTTGAGATGTCATATGTACCTTGGAAGTATTTCAGTAATGAAACTAAACTCACTATTTACCCAGCTTGGACAATATGTCCAAAGGGGGTATGCCCCTGCCACCCCATGTGATGACCCACCCAAGGATGACAGGAGACCACCTCTCCGGGGTGAAGCACATGCCTGTGGTACCTAGGAGCTCGCCTGTATACCCTCAGCCGCAGCTCCCTGAGATGTGTTACGACGCTCGCCCACCACCCACTGCTTCGCAGTATGAACCCCCACAGTACCCCACAGGTAAGAGACACAAGCAAACAAAACAATGCACCTCTTCGTGTATAATCTTTTATCATTTTTCATACAAGTCGTTTACAGAATGATGCCAATAACTGTCCTCTGTCTTTGTCAGGTTACCCCTATCAGCAGCCCACACAGTATGGTCCTCGGGATTACATCCGTAACCCCCCTCCACCTAGTGAGTCTGGACCCCCTTACCAGGATCCCTACCCGGGCTATGGCCCTCCAGAGCGCCCCTACCAGCCCCCTCACTCTGGTCCTACCTTCTCCTACCCCCACGCTCCTCACTATGATCGAGGACGATACAACGCTCCGCCCCC
This sequence comes from Chascanopsetta lugubris, assembly GCA_016785325.1. Classification (NCBI taxonomy): domain Eukaryota; kingdom Metazoa; phylum Chordata; class Actinopteri; order Pleuronectiformes; family Bothidae; genus Chascanopsetta; species Chascanopsetta lugubris. The sequence goes on along the minus strand of JAFBJT010111467.1, from coordinate 6,073 downwards.
TCCCCCACAGCCATACCCATCACAACGAGAAACCCTGGTCAGGATGAGTCCCGCACCTCTGGATGTTCCCCCGCCATCAGCTGTGCAGGGCAACTCCCTTTATCATCAGGAACCCACTGCCCGGGACAGATACCCACCAGATGGCTACTATCCAACAGGTGCCCAAGCTGCACCCATGAGGGCTTATGCCAGGGTGAGTATATTGAGTTTTTCATTAGCATTCAACACAAACAAGCGCATGCAAATTATTTAGTGGACAATTTAAAATGACTGACCATAGCAATAACTTTGTCTCTTTTGTAGGGACCATCATATAGTGGTCCTCAGCCCAGCCTGGATTATCTGCACCGACGTCGGCAGGAGCTGTTATCCCAGCTGGAGGAAAGGAAGGTCATCTCCCCTCCACCATTTGCTGCCTCCCCCACTCTTTCCCATCCCTTCCCCAGCGACTACCCTCCTGAGGTAAGCCCACAGTGAATTTCATACTCGATGGCTATAACACCGGCTCAACAGAATGTCATGGGTTAATGACTGAAGTGTCATTGACTGTTCTGTGTCCCTGAATGCTTTGTCTGCAGTACGGTGAAGAGAACTCCAAAACCATTGTGAAATGCAGAGAGCCTGACTACGCAGGGCAGTATTCTCCCTGGTCATGTGAAACTATTGGCTCCTACATTGGCACTAAAGATGCCAAACCCAAAGATGTTATGGTTTCTGGTACCATGGAGATAATGGTGAGTTCAGAGGGCTGATGGAAAAACCCCTCTCATGTTTCTCTTGTTGTCGTTCGATAGGGGGAATTATTTATCCTCTTTAGAATGGCTGAGCGTTGATACTCTGTAAATACGTATAGCCACCAACTTGATAATGTAAACATAACAACTTTTATCTTACGTCAAATCATTTAAGCACATGGCTTTACTATAAACGTGTGCCCTCTTTCTTGAATTTCAACAAATCATAACCTCATCTTGCTACATCCGTCTCTCCCTGCTTTTGTTAGAACGTGGAGGCAAAGGGTCTGAGGGAACCATCGCTTGAGGCTCCTCGGAGAGGAGCAGAAGTCAAGGATGATGACCCAATCATCCCATTCGGTCCCCAGCCTACCGTGTCACGTTTTGGTGCCATCTCCCGCACCACAAAAACAGGCTACCAGACCACAGGTCCAGTGCAGGCTATGGCCTCCACTGCCCAGAGCCTGAACTCTAAACATATGGCCATGCCAGGTACAATGCATCCCATCAGTTACTGCAAATGATTTATTCCATTGTGCTTGCAGGACATTGTAATGTAATTTGATGGGTTTTTTTCCCCACTGCTTTCCTAACTTTAATTGTGAAGCGTGTTTTGATAGCAACTATTTCTCTCAAAGATTAGTTCACTATCACTACCCCTGCCACCTAAATGGAATATTTGTAACTTGGGATTTTATGTGTTTGAATGTTGCATCATTTCAATGTGTCAACAAAACATTTCTGATAACCAGTTTTACCCCTTCATCAACAGCAGAATACCCATACGGAAGCCATGGAGGATGGGGTGGAGCTTCGTATCCCTCCCACCAGACTGCCGCCTCCACTCAGGGACACTTCAGTGAGCGGTGAGGACTGTCTTTCTTTTTCCTCCTAACAGTTTTAGCATTTGGAAATTCCTGTACTTGACAAAATGTGTTTCTAAGTAAATAATGCAAATGTCCCTCTTTGTTTCACTCTCACAGTCTGCCCATGGCAGCCACAGAAAGAGAACAGTTAAAAATCGAGCTGCAGCAGGTGAACCAGCAGATTAACCAACAGACTCAGATGCACAACATGGAGGTTTGTATATATTTTGATTAACAGAACTGTCAATCCACCTGTCCTGTAAGTTTTGCAAAGCAAATTTGTTCAATAACCACGACAATCCTAATGGTCCCTGGTGGATTTCTATTTCACCCAACAGCTTCTAACTTGGCAGCAGATATTGAAATCTAGAAATTCTAGATAAATTAGATATTTCAGACTACCAACAATCCTAAAAGAGTCCCCTCGACAGAGAAATTAATAGTAATCATTGCTTCAATGAATCTAGGTATTAAAATTCTCAAAGAGGCAACCTTTTTGCTACATATAGTTATAGCTGTGCTGCAATTTAACACATGTATGGGTACAAGTGTAGTGTGCACTGAAACATCCATTTTATAATGTATTCCTGTATTTCCTTTGATTATTGCCAGAAGTGACTGTATTGCAAACTCATCTATTCCACTTCCTGTTTCGCTATCGCAGGCTGCCAGTAATTCTTTACTGCTGCAGAGGGAGGCCAGCGCATTGGCAGGGCAACCCGTGCAGCCCTGCCAGAGCCAGTCTGTCGGAGCAGCAGCTCAGCAGCAACAACAGCCCAAGTGGCCAGCAGGGGGAGCCACTGCTACGGCCGTCTCCAGTGAACAACTAAGCCTGGAGCTCCACCAGGTGGAGAGAGAAATTGGCAAGAGGACCCGAGAGATGGCTATGGTACAGAAAGAGAGTTATTAGCACTCCAAATGTGCATGCTGATAAATGCAACAGTAATATTAACGAAGCATGATCGAAGCATGATATGTTTTTTTTTTTTTTTTTTTACCAAACTAGGAAAACCAGATAGCACATGATGTTCAGCAGTACAAGATGAAACCCACAGAGAATGGACAACCAGAGCACAAGACTCAGCTGGAAGAAATCTCCCTGGCTCTTGGGTGATTTTACACACACTTGACCCCACACATATGTATATATACTGAATATACATGTTCGCCGAGAATTAACACGTCCTCTGTTCCTCTGGTCCTTTTCAGCGAGGTGTCGAACGGCTCCGGCAGTCTGCAAGAAAGTGCAGTAGGCGGGACCATGCTGTCACTCACCAACAAGACGTCGGCGCTGAGCCTGTGTTCTGACCCAGGTGCCGCTGGTTCAGAGATGCAGAAGAATGGCATCGTCCATTCCTGTTCGTAGGCAGTACACACTCTCACACTCACAGACAGACAGACACACACACATACACACACACACCCCCACACACACACACACACACACTCTAGAGATGCTCGATTGAAAAGCATGCACAGGCACACATACACCCATTCTATTTAGAAGATGAGCAGTATCTGCCGTGATATGAATTTTCTTTCTTTTTGTTCTGTGAATGAGCTTTTTTTAATGACTTTCCTTGCCTGGAAACCAGGGCATATGATAACATTTCTGTGTTTCTGTTTTTTTCCCCCCTTTTTGTACTTTGATTCTAAGTCAACTGGGCTCACAATAGATTCACCAGGAAGAGAAAATGGTGGTGATGGTGACACACAACCTTACTCCTGTTTCAATACAATACGAATGATATTTGGCAGATCCTCCCCACATCAGAATTTCAGTTGTAGTGGCATGCATGTAAATTAATGGTTATCCACAGAGGAGCGACAAACACATTGAGAGAAACTTGTCCTCACACAGTCAAGTGATATTTTAAGGCTTTGTAGGAAACTGCAAATGCATCGTGCTCGGTGCTCACCCCCAGAATCGTAAAAAAAAGAAACGTGGTCGCATAGATCTCGATGGTCTGAGGAGGGAAAAGCAGTATGACGTTTCACCAGTATTATAGAAATGGAGATGCAAGTGAGACCTTTACATCACAGGAAGTTAGATTTTTGTATTGCATTTTAAGAACACGTCATACGTCTGTTTCATAATTGAAATCAGTATATTTAACCGAAGCAATCTGTTTTAAAGATTGCAACAAGACTTTTTCTTTTTTGATAACAAGCTTTCCGGGAGTTTTTGATAAGAGAGCTGCACTTGTGGTCCGACCTGATGCGGTCCAGTGACAACACCTCTCACCAGTCGCTCCAACGGACTGCATTCAGTCTTGGCGGATTATGTCGCGTGAAATGTCACTGCGCGCTCGGATTAGGGGATGGGGTTAAAGTGAACAACCGATTCCCTGATCAAAATAGTTTTTCATTTGAATAATGTGATATTGATTCCATCAATGCAGGGTCCATCTGATAATATGCATCCTCCCTTGTGTGACCCCCATTTTTTATATGACACCCCAGAACACTGAGTGGAACTGGCATTAGTTGAATGTGACAGAAACGGTTATGGTTAGGGCTTGAAAACAGATTCACCAAGATGTGTGAATACAGGGTTTACAGTGGCCAGGCTCTACCAAATATGCTGTTACTCAAAGGTCAAGACTCGCCATATCTGTTGGCAGAAATGGAATGTATAACAATTGTGGTGAAGTTCTTTCTAGTGTATGATCTCCTTAATGTACCAGTTGTTGCTTTTAATTCTGTAGAATGAGCCCTTCATATGTGTGGAGTAGGTCCTCTGTCCAGAGGCTGCCATGTTGCACCACTATATATTTTTGCCCATGGAAAAAACGAAACACTTCTTTAGAGTAAATACCCTTAGAATCTCCTACATGCTTTAAAAGGAAGAGTGAGAAGAAACATCCCATTTACAACAAAACAATCAGAGCATGTAGGTAGTAGGCAGTGTGGTTCAGTCTGTTGTCCCACAAACTTCATCACTGTGACCAGCCTACCTTGATATTCCTAATGATGCACGGGTTACACCATCAAGCAATATATTTTTGTATTGTCATCAGAACAAAGTCGGTGTTGATCTGGAAATCAAATCAGTAATTTGTGAATCATCATGGAATTGATTGATGAAATTAGTAGCGATACGCAGCCCTACTCTGAATTTTAATTTGAAGGGGTTTACATCTCTGCTTCTGGAGTCAGGTGATGGAGTGTCATCTCCACTTCATAACATCAGGGCTTCAGTAACTTGTTTCCCTCCTCAGAGCGTCTTATCTAGCCACACAAAAGGCCTCCCCATTGGGATTATCTTGTCATTTGTTGTCCTAACTTCTATGAAGTTGCCTTCCCTCGTGTCTTTTGTTGAGTTTTGTTTTACTGTTTTTTTTAATGCTTTGCGTTATTACGATTTTGGGGGCGGGGGTGGTGGGTGGGGGGGGCTTAATGCAGCAAAGGCACTAAGAGTTCTCATCTGTGTGAACCGATCCTCTGTGCTGATTCTAACGGTTATATTGGTCTGTTGTGGGGTTATTAGCTTAACATTGAAAATCATATTGTACAACTGAGGAGAACTAACTAGTCATTGGTATGTGAAGGGTAAACAACGAACTTAAGTCACTGATATTGAGTCGCTATATTTTGCTGATACCTGAAAGGCTATTGATTAACTATCTTAACCCATCCATAGGAAGAGAACATCAACTGACATTAGCACTCAAACGTCAACAGCAGTCTTAGTGACAACACACATTTAAGAGATGCTTCACTGTTTCATTGGTATATTTAAAGGTTCAGTGTGTAAGATTTAGGTTACCATACTTCTCTGTATGATGGCAGAAATGTGATATCAATAGTTACACCTATATAATGAATTTTTCCCCTGTAGCCCAGAATGGACAAACCTAACAATCTTGACTGCAGGCTGCCATAGGTTCTCCTACATACCCTGAAGTTAAAGGGTGAGGCGAGCGGTCATTCGCTGCAGCATGAAACTGAGCCTTTAGATGTAACCAAAGCCTACACATTGTACCTTTAAACATATCCGAGGTTAACACAACAACTCCCTTTATCACCCCTCTCCAGTCTGACACCATCACCACCATCCCCACTGTTATTGGTCTCTCTCCGTCATGCAAATTGTTTCCAACTGATGCTCGACACGGAGCTCACTGCCTTCTGTAAACGATTGGCATGACTGATTTTCCGATCGGAGAAAAAGAGCCCTTGTGTTTGAACGGTTATAAGGACAGAGGCTGAATTCTGGGTCACCGTCGCTCTGTTTTCAGTGTTTTCGGCCTCCCTCTTTTGGGGGCTAACGAGCAACAGACGAGACAAGTCGATTAAATGATGACGCAAATCAGTCGGTGTCCACTGGCCTTGAGTGGGTTGCTTGACATGCATCTCTTCCAATTTGTCAGCGCATTGATTGCAGCTGTTTGGTTTTTTTTTTTTTTTTGGTTTTTTTTTCTTCTTAGTTTACCAACCACACTTCAAGCCTCTGGTTTTTCTCGCTACATT
>JAFBJT010111465.1:31359-63060 GCA_016785325.1 Chascanopsetta lugubris | reverse complement strand
TGTGTGTGTGTGTATATATATCCTTAAAGGATCAGGTGTACAGTAAATCAAAGACTGAAAATCACAGGGTGTGGAATATTGCCGAAGGGTTATGGTTTGCCGTAAGGAGCCTCCCAGCAAATGTGAAATATTTATGATATCATCTTTTGCTGTTTGTACAAACTGAGAGGGAATTTATAGTGAAACAAAAACACCCGGAATCAAATCTTGAAGTGTTTGTCCTTACACAAAGGAAAGTGGTGAGGCAGAATTTCAATGGGATACGGTGGAGCACATGGGTTCTTGAATGAATGGGGATTGTTGCAGTCAATGCATGAGAGTTAAACCTTCGCAAAAAAAAAAACAACTTTCCATGAACCACCTCAGTGTATTTTGGTACCACGTGCTCCGACAGCTGCCTCGGAGTCCTTTCCACTTATGCAAATGTTGTCGCGCGGAGCTTGTGTATATGTTTATTCATACTCGTTGGTCTTGCAGGAACTGAGCAGTGTGAACTACCTGGAGCTGTACCGCGTGGCTGACCTGTTTCACCTCCCCGCCTTGGAGGAGGCCGTGGTGGGTTTCCTGGTGGAACATCTGTCTGAGCTGAGCCAGAGCAGGCAGGACGAGGCCCTGCAGCTGCCCTACCGCCTCCTCAGGGAGGTGCTGAAGAGCGACCGCCTCACCTCCCTGAGTGAGGAGGAGATATGGAAGGTATGGTGGAACTGACTGTGTGTGTGTGTGTGTGTGTGTGTGTGTGTGTGTGTGTGTGTGTGTGTGTGTGTGTGTGTGCAGGTGTGCAGGTGTCCATGTTCTGGGGACCAAACTTTGTTTGCACAGCCACAATACGGGGATTTATTGTCCCTACATGGACACACGTGAATTCACCATACCTTGATCTGACACTGAAAACATGTTTTTGGGTCAAGTTAAGTTAGAGTTAGGTTTCAGTTGTAGGGGAAGGGGAAGTTGGGTGTTGCATTGGGTCAGGGTTAGTTTGAGGTGAAGTTAAAATGAGGTTTAAGTTAAGAGAAGCTAGTAGTTAGTACAGCAAAGGTTTGATTACATCTCCAGTGGATCTGTGCGTCAGTGTAACGTCGTCTGAAACCAGGGAGCGACGTGTGTGTGTGTGTGAGAGATAGAGCTGGTGATTGTTAAAGGTGCGGTGTGTCACTGCCATCTGCCCAAAAAGAATTACAAAACGACCATATGCAGACATTTTTACAAATGTGAACTCACCGAAACATAGGACACGGCCGCCACGTGTTTACAATCGCCCAAAGTGGACGCACTAAACATCTTTGGAGCTGTAATGACAGTCAAGGGCCACCATAGCTTCTCCTGCATGCCCAGGGGAAGGGTGAGGTGATGGATGCAATATGCAGCTTCACCAGTTGATGTCACCAAATCTTACACACTGCACCTTTATGGTGATGAATGGTTACAAACGGCACAGATGCACATTGAAACACACACACACACACACACACACACACACACACACAGAGGTAGGGCCACAGAATAAGCAGAGCCAACACACAGACTGGGGGAGAACATACTAGATGCTGCCTTTGCCTCTAATGTTTGTTTGTGTTCTTGAGGGAAAGCCACGTCAGAGACTGTTTTTTACTGCGTGCACATGGGTGATAGACTGTCGGCCCATGCACAATTTGTGTGTGTGTGTGTGTGTGTGTGTGTGTGCGTAGGTGTGCGTGTCTGTGTGTGTGTGTAGGTGTGTGCTTGCATGCGTGATGAACTGACAGAAATTGCAGACAGTGAGGCGGCAGTGCAAGTTGGGGACTTGCCGTTTTGACTGTTCATTTGCACCAATCAGCCCTCCACCCACCGCCCCCCCCACCCCACCCCATCCCACCCCACCACACCCCTCAGATCTCCCCCTCCCCCCCCCCCCCCCCCACCCCCTCTTCTCTGTCTCCTCTCCCCTTCTCTTCTCTGATTAGGCCCACCGCGGCTCCATCAGGGCCCCAATCCCCCAGCTGTCACTCGGCCGCCCGTCTGATTGAAAACAATCAGGCCTCTGATGGCACAATTACCCTGACCCTTTAGCCAGCCGCCGCCGCCATAATCAGCCTCTGATTAGGCTGCTTTGGGCCTCCTTCACTTTGCCCAGAAGGTTAATTTGGGCATCAGACGGAAGCGAACGGTGAAGCGGGGGCTGTCGTTCGAAAGAGTTAGCGGGGGCGCATGGCGTGGGGACGGCGGGGTATTTGAGTTGGGGGGCGGGGGGTGTGGTGGAGGTGGGGGGGGGGGCTGGGCACGCCAATACAGGACAGATATGACTCGGCCGTCAATCATTGTCACTCAGAGTTTTCTTAGGGTCTCTCACGCTCTGGAAATCACATTTTCTTCGGCTTTGTTTTTTTGGGGAGCTTGATTTTTTTTCCCAAGCCCTCTCTTCTTTCTTGCCATTCTGTGGCTCCTCCCCCCCCGCCCCTCCCTTCATGTGTCTCCCTCATTCTCTCATTTACACACACACATACACACACACACACTCACACATGCACGCTTCCACTTTCTCTTTCAGTGTGGAGGGGAAGGAGGGAGAGGGAGTTGATTTATTCTGTGCCCTGAGGAAGTTGTGTGATGCAGCGTGACCTTCACAGTCAGCTGCTGTAGTGCGTGCGCGCGCGCACACACACACACACACACACACACACACACACACACACTGTCACTTCAGAGCTATGAGGAGAAGGGGGAGGGGGGGGGTGTTGGTGAGCGATGGAGGAACAGAGGTAGAGACAGCAGAGTGGCACAGATAGCACAGACAGGCAGCCCTGGTTGCCTCTGCCCAGATGTAGAGTGGATTGAAGGAGGGATGAAGGTAAAGCAGTTCGGCTCCGATCACTGAGACGACGCTCGCGCCGACGACTCGCACGTACATCACACGCCAAATCACCGTCTGTGATGATTCACCGTGCGTCTGGTCCAAATGTTTGATTCCTCCGTGGTCATCCCCGGACCCCCGCCGGATCCACAAGTCGACTTTGTTCCGCGGTTCTAAGTTCTCTCCGTCTCCGCACCGACCATGTGGAAAAGCACTTTGTTGTTCTAGTCATGGCGTCAGCCATCTCCAGTCATCTCGCCCACATTCACACCTCACTGCAGCGAAACAACCTTGCACAGCTCTCAAGTTCAATTAAAGCTCCTCTCTGGAAGCCGTTTGCCTGTATTAAACAGAGGATGCCTGTGGATATTTACACTTTGTATATTGAATGTTACTGATTAATAAATGTGCGCGCGCGTGTGTGTGAGTGTGTGTGTGTGTGTGTGTGTGTGTGTGTGTGGGCAAGGATTGATGCGGCGCTGCCTCCCCTCAGCCTTGCCTCAGTGGCCTGTAGGTGTCTAGGAAGACAATTATGATTATCCTTCACTTGTTTTTTTATTTTGTTTTTTATAGCTACTGTACATACCACCCTCACACTCCTGTAATCTTTGACTTTTACAACTCAAAGTTGTCTTTTCCTTTCCGTTCCTCCCTTCATTCCTGTCTCTTTATTTATTTTCTTAACAACCTGTATATTTTCTGAGGAACAGCGTGCAAACTATTAGGAGATGGTTTTATTAAAGACGTAGTGACTTTCCTCTCCTCTCTGCTCACAGTTGGTTGTTCTGTGGTTGGAACACGACTGTCGCTACCAGTACACCGAGGATCTCCTCCAACACGTCCGCTACGGCCTGATGGACGTCCCCACCCTGCACCGCCTCGCCAACAGCCACCCTCTGGTCCAGTCTAGTCCCACCGCCGCCGCCCTGGTGGACGAGGCCCGGGACTACCACCACGCCACCTTTGCCCAGCCCCTCCGCCAGTCGGCCCGCACCAGGCCTCGCTTCCAGTCGCTCACCCTCTACATCGCCGGCGGGCGGAAGCGCGAGGTGAGCCGGGTCCGGGAGCTGCGCTACTTCAACCCGGCCGCTCAGGAGCACATGCGCGTGGCGGGCGGCTCCAACTGGAGCGAGCTGGCGCCCATGCCCACCGGCCGCAGCCACCACTGTGTGGCCGTGATGGGGAACTTCCTGTTTGTTGTGGGCGGCGAGGTGGAGCACGCCACCGGGAGGACGTGTGCGGTGAGGACCGCCTGTAGGTACGACCCCAGGGGCAACCGGTGGACTGAGATCGCCCCCATGAAGGCCTGCAGAGAGCACTTTGTTCTGGGAGCTCTGGGTCAGTACCTGTACGCGGTGGGGGGCAGGAACGAGCTGCGGCAGGTGCTGCCCTCTGTGGAGCGCTACTGCCCCAAGAGGAACAAATGGATGTTTGTCCAACCCTTTGACCGTTCACTGTCCTGTCACGCCGGCTGTGTGGCGGACAACCTGCTCTGGGTCTCAGGTACATGGCGTGGAGAGGAAGGACTCCACTCATTTTTTTGCATATTCATGACTGTTGGTTTGAGTCCGCACACACACGCGAGAAATCAATAAGATGATCGATTCACCTACCAAAGGCCCAAAGGTCTCCCCCTGAAACCACCTTTGAATGAATCAGATCAAGTGGATCTGTTCCAAATAAGACACACTCAGGAATGTTAGAGCCTTAAACATGATTTTTAAAAATTATTATTTATGTATTATCTGACAGATATGGAAAGGTCCCATGTGACAATGTCAAAGAAAAGAATTCACTCTAAAATACTCAAAGGAATTTATAACTCGTTGGTGGAGGTAAAAAAAAAAAATCATGTCTTCATACGTTCATGTGCTCCATATGTGATGAACGCTCAGGCTGCTGCTCCCTTGTGTTTCAGGTGGGGTGACCAACACAGCGCAGTACCAGAACCGACTCATGGTGTACGACCCAGAACAGGTAACCGCATTACCCATACAGCCAATCAAACACTGTGTCTGCTGACCACAACTCATCACGTACAGTGTATATAGAGGGTCGGGTTTCACACAAATATTAGTATCCATATTTTACAACAATTACATGTCACGATGGTGATTTTAACATTAACCACTAAGGACAAACTGAAGCATAATTCGAATGAATAAGGCGACAACTAACTCATTATTTTGATCATCTTTAAATCTGTCGATTTTTTGGATTAACAATTAATTAATTAATTAATTAATTATCAAACAAAATGACAAAAATGACATTTTATAATTCCCTGCAGTCCACAACGTGTATACTTGGATACATCTTTTTCCTGTATGTGCCAGAAGTGTGATTTCTGTGTGTTGAGCTTTGGAACAGAGCTGATTCATTAATTTCCAAATTAGTCGCCCAACTGTTTCGAAGTTAAACTATTGCTACTTAAAGCGATTAGTGGTTATAGGACTAGCTCACACCACACGTGTACATATAGCTGTTTCTCCATCTGCTGCCTTCTCTGTCCACTTATACCCCCCCCCCTTCCCCTTTCCACTGTACAACAGTGCATGGTGGGACCTGTCCCTCATGCTATCTACAGTTACATACAACAACAGAGTTTCCAGCCACTGTTCTGTGAGGTTTAAATCAGTGTAACAAGGACATATTTCCTTCCTCAGAGCATGAATGCAGACCTTATGTTTACGGTGATGGATTACACAACGGGCCGCGTTCTGCTAATTGATTTTCACACCATATGGAAAATAATTGAAACCAAAGGCACCCAGGAAAATCAGAAAACTACGTCCGTCCCCCCCTTTTTTTTTAGCGTAATCAGTCGACTGCAGAGATGTGTCCCTGTAGCCAATGATGTGCTCGTACCTTTAGCAATCTTCAATTCTGTTCGACACCATTTGTCCATTAGTGGCTGGGATGTGGAAGGTGGCGAGCTGCAGGTTCTGTTTGCGTGTTCTGTTGTGAGCCAGCTGTTAAAGAGGCCTGGGTGTAGGTGAGGCTGTATATATAGTATGCAGGTATGCACTGCACTGCACTCTGTGTGTGTGTGTGTGTGTGTGTGTGTGTGTGTGTGTATAAGAGTGAGGTGCATATCCATACGGGTCTGTGTTTGTACATGTCGGCGTTGGAAGCCAGGCATGGAGTGAAAGAGAGGGAGAGACTCTCATTTGTATTCACCAGGAATCTACATTCACCTGCCAGAGCAACAGCAACCCCCCACCCACTCTACCCTCAACAGATGGCCACCCGTCAGCTCCCAGCAGACACACACACATACACACACACACACACACTCATTCTTTGCCTCAATCAAGCACACACACACACACTGACACAAAATAAGCTTCAGCACACTTAGTGAAATGAGCAGGGATCCTCGGTGTAAAATGGAGTGGCTGAAACATATGATTAGAAATAGGGAGGGAAGTCATTAGTACAAACCACCGCTCTAGTGTCACGTTATTTATCTAGCACTGAGCATACATCAATTACCCATGCATGGATATGCTTAAATATTAATCTTCTTATTCATCCTCCTCCTCTTCCCACCCTCTCTCTCTCTCCCTCCCTCCCTCGCTCGCTCGCTCGCTCTCCCTCGCACTGTAATGTCTCACCTCCGTCTCATCTGCATCGCATCATTTTCTCACTTCTTTTCTTCTCTTCCCTTCCATCTGCTTTAAACACCTCATCCACTCTCCTCCTCCTCCTCCTCCTCCTCCTCCTCAGGACCAGTGGTTGGCCCGCAGTCCCATGCTGCAGAGGCGAGTGTACCACGTCATGGCGGCGGTGAGGAGGCAGCTCTACGTGCTGGGCGGAAACGACCTGGACTACAACAACGACCGCATCCTGGTCCGCCACATCGACTCGTACAACATGGACCAGGACCAGTGGACCCGCTGCTCCTTCAGCCTGCTGACGGGTAGGAGGCCAAGCGAAGGAGCTGCCACCGCGCCGGGTCACGCGCGCCTCCGGCGGAACCCGGCGAGGGTGTCATTATCCGTGCTCTCGCTCAGAGCGGGATGAGAAGGCTGATATCAATCTCATGTCAGGAGTTAATATGAAGTCCAGAGATCAGCAGCTTCGTTTAGCAGGAACTACACGTCTGCCCTTGCTGGTTGTTTGGAAACCGAGAAACCCAAATGCAAATGTGCAAAGTTTGGGTGAAAAGGCAGAGATTGAATATATAAATATTATTCTCATGTTTGAGAGAGTACTATCTCCCAAATGTATGAACATTCGTTATCTTCGAATGAGCCCTTTGTATGTACATTAGGAGCAGCTCCTCTCTCCGTGGAGGAAACAAGTGTTTGTACTAAAGCCAAGAATGGAGTTTTAATGAGAACTTGAGGCCAAAGGTTCTCCTATACAGTACATGCTTGGAAGAGTGAAGTGAGGGGAGTCATCATTTAACTCCACTAGATAGATGCTGGCATCTTGGCTGGCTGCAGCTCAGTGTTAGGGCATGTGCTTTGATTGCATGAGGTTCTGGGTTCAATTCCCAACCTCTCCATGCACCCTCAGATGTGTGCCGCTTTGGAGAAAAGCATCTCCTATATTGAATTGCAAATCAGTTCAGCAATAATTTACTTCTTTCTGAAAAGAAAGGAAGAAATTAAAAGGTGCAGTGTGTACGTTTTGTTTTTTTTGTCAGGTCCATTGGTGGAATAAAAGATTACAATGCAATTACACACTGACATTTTCACCCAAATGTATTTTTGTTCCCATTACTCTTAAAAGAGCCCGTTAATGGATATTTACATGATGAGCGGGCCCTCTCTAAGGGGGCAGCCATCTTTTCACAGTAGCCTATAGTGGACATACTCAACATCTTTTGGGTTTTACTGACAACTAAAGTCTACCACAGGTTCTCCTGCAGGCTCAGAAGGGTGAGGGTGAGGTGATGGATACAACATGCGACTTCTCCTCTGGATGTCACCAAATCTTACACGCTGCACCTTTAATAGAACTGTAACGTAATGGGTGAAGTTTGGGAAGTCTGTACAATCCCACCTTGCCTATGTCTGTACTATAGAATATCATCAAATTCGATGTATGTTACGGCTATAATATATTATAATAAGTCGCAAGGAAGTTGCATTGTTCAAGTGACCTCACACTTCCTGCGAAAGTTTGAGACAAAGTCAGAGGGAAAAAAACCCGGGCAGCTCAATCTTAGCCCCCCCCCCCATCTTCCCCCATTTATCTCCCGCTCTGCCTCTTGGGGGACGTGGAAGTCATATTGTCAGAATGCCCTCCGCTCTGCACAGTGAAGCATTGTGTCTGCTCTGTCCTCCCCAGGTCAAAATGAGTCCGGCATCGCCGTCCACGATGACAGGATCTATGTGGTTGGAGGCTACTCCATTTGGACCAACGAGCCTCTGGCGTGCATTCAGGTGAGAGATGAGGCTTTTAGATTTGCCTCCAACACCTGTTGTGACACTTCAGAATAGTCAGACACTATGTGCTGTGAATTAATGACGACGGTAGTTGCTCCTCTCGTAACGTTCCAACAAGACCAGAAAAATTATGTAAAAAAATAAACGAAGGCTTCAGTACGCTTAAAGGTGCAGTGTGTCAAATTTCGGTCATTTTGGTCACTTCTAAAAACTATTACAAAACAATGACATACTGACATCTCATGAATGAATAATCTCCTGAATCATCTATTTTTTTCCTCCATTACCTTCAAATGAGCCCATTGATCGGGTCCTCTTTACGGGGGCTGCCATGATTTTACAGTAGCCCAGAGTGAACGAACTAAACATCATTTGAGTTTTCATGACAATTGAAGTCTACCATAGGTTCTCCTGCATGTTCAGACGGATGAGGGTGAGGTGAGGGATACAACTTGCAACTTCACCTCTAAATGGCACCAAATCATACACACTGCACCTTTAACTCGACTCGCTTTCGGCAGCCCATCTGAACAGAATTTCCCAGTGGACATGGTAGAGCGAGAAATCACCATAGATATACTGTATATGGAGAGATGAGGGGGGGGGGGGGGGGGGGGGTGTCATATTAACATCAAACCGACCACAAAATGGAAATTTACTTTTGTCATTTTTCAAATTAAGTTCAACAAAGTAAAATTATTTTATAACTTATATGTCCCGAGGATTAAAACGGTTCATTTCTATTACCAGGTGCTGGATCTGAGCAAAGAGGGCAAGGAGGAGGTCTTCTACGGGCCAACTTTGCCATTCGCCTCAAACGGAATAGCTGCCTGTTTCCTCCCTGCTCCTTACTTCACCTGTCCAAACCTACAGACTCTACAAGTTCCACATCACAGACTCGGTGCTGTTTAAACCCCTGATGAACAACATGAACACAATAATCAAAGGACACGGAGGGAGCCGCGGCACAGCTCAGCTCAGCTCAGCTCTGGCCCGTCACTGTTTGCAAATGGAACTTTACAGAAAAATGTACCTAATCGTAGAACTCGTCTGGAACCTGCCACCTCTGTCACTGGAGTGCATCTGGGATTTCTGCTCTGACCCCAATGTAATAACATGACTTTCCTGATCCACAAGAGCCATGTTATTCCGCAAGCTTCTGACGAAGTCAGACACAAGCGCCTGTCACAGTAATACAGCATATCTGCTGTATTTCCCTTAAGACAGAGGCCATTCGCGATGCCCAGTGAAGACACGATCGGAAATCCCCGAGAGGACGGGAACAAAATGCCTATCCTATTACCAATTAAGTGACTTGATGTGAATTTCTGATGTTTTCTAACCCATTATAGGAGCTTTTGTAACTCAATTAACATTTCCATCAAAACACGGCCATCACCTTATTGGCTTGAAAATCGTGTTGTATTGTTTTCCAAGATACAGAGGTGAGCAACTGTGTGCTCATCATCACCATGCTTTTCTGCAGATGAGGTTAATATGTATCAAACATCTGCGACTGGAACATGGATGTATTATGAGAACTGGAAACAGCAATGTGCAGAGCTTAAAGGCAAAACCAGACGCAGTTCTTAATGGCAGCCGTGCAACTCATGTGTCAGTCACATTGGACCTGGCACTGCAAACCTTTTCCCCCAGGGACAAACATCATCAACTCAATTATTATAATTATAAAATCATTTTTGATGTTCCTCAGAGACTTACTTACATATCCTTGAATAGAATATTTGGAGTGTAAAATTCACCAGTTTCCTCCATCACAATGAACAGGCACCAGGGTCACATGGCTGAAAGAGGGTGTGCAGCACAACTTGGAAATACAAACAAGGAAGTGTAATATTTCAGTGATTCATGAGCCAGTGAGCACTTGTCATTGGAAAGAACGGGGTCCGGACTCTGATTCTGTTTCCAGTTCCCACAGTACATTCATTGGTGCATTTCCATGTCATGTTTAAGTTCAAAAGTAATTTTTTAACAAGCTATTGCCGTTTGTTTTTATGCATGTGTCCTATCAGCCTGTTTGAATGAGATTTTTATAATGCTCAGGACCTTAGACTGTTTATGTTCAAAAGAATGTCTGGTCATTTTCATTGTCCAGTCTCCAGAGAGTGTGCGTATATGACATGATAACACTGCATTATGCCAATTTTCAAAAACAAGCTTGAACCAAAAGAGAGACAACACGATCCCCCGCACTTTCCTCGTCTGCCCAAAAATCATATGTCTGGAAAGGTTTCGGAATAAAGACTCATTACGACAAAATGCGTCGGGTTTCACTTTTTGAAAACTGTTAATCGATAGGACAAAGAGGGGAAGTGAGAAGAATTCGGGAGCGGCAGATAACCGAGCACTAATTTAAAGCATCACCTTGGCTGCCTTCATCTCTCTGTGTAATTCCTCCAACCACCTTTGATAACTGGCGGGGGGAGGAATGCAGCGCAGTGGAAAAGCTGCTCAGATGAAGGGATGTGTTGCGGTTTGATGAGGCTGGAAATGACTAGCAATGACACAAAATGGGACTGGGGTGATTGAGGGAGACAGAAGTGAGACTTCATGTGATTAGGTGCAAACTAAAGCCGGATTGCGAGAGATTGCTGTGACTTGGGAAGGCGAGGGAGAATTGGAACAAACAGTACTCTCCTGTGCTCGCTCTTCTTTTTCCCCCTCCCTCTACTCCCTCTTTTTTCACTGTTGAACTCCTTGGGCTCGCCCACGACTGTCATCAAATCCGTAATTCAGAGTGCCAAGCGAGCAGAAACAGATCCGGCACCTTATGGCATAAGCACAAATAGTCTGTTCTCGCTCCAGTGCTCACATTCCTCACTTCTCCAACGACAGGCAGGAGAGAGGGGGGATATTGACAGGTATGAGCACTCTCATATATATATATATATATTGTCACATTTTATTTCCTTAATAATACATCTGTTCAAATGCGGAGTTCTTTACAATATGTACATTATATACAAGCTCAGACTATAAGTCCATAGTAGGAGAACGTTGGGAGTTGTCCACTGACCCTTGGTTTGGGATGAAGCACTCAGATTCTGTAAAATATTCTATAAATAAAGTATACTATACTTAAGTATTTCTTGAAGCAGGTAGCAGGTCCTGGCCATGATCTGTTTTTCAGTCCATTTCCAAACTGGATATTTCAACCTGCCCACTCTCCCCGAGGAGTGACAGCAACTTCCTATACGCACTCCTGTTATCGAGAGACGGGGGAGTCATGTTAGTGCATACAGTCAGTCAGGCACGCAGCTATAGAATGTTTCTAATTCAGTACAGAGCGCCAGCTCACTGTCTAGACAAGTTAAAAATAGTTTAAGGCAATGAATACCGTTCAAGCAGCCTACAGGATATATGATTCATGCACCATGCTCACCTCAAGGCGGTGTTCTTGCCTAGTCCCCTTTTGTGCTCAGTGTTTCTCAGACTGAGAGACAAGTTGGGAATGAGCGCCTGGACCACAGAGGGATCTAAGACAGCTACCACCTCCAGGGTATTGTACACCTGCCGGTCATAAACTCCCTCGTTCTCCTCCACAAATGACCTGGCGGGATCGGGACGACACAAGCGGTGAGGGCTTTGAAGAGCGGAGCGGCGTGCAGCGCTGGCATCATTTTGGTCACAACTTGCACAAGCACAAACCCTACACATGAGGGAGCATTTCTACTTCGAAAGCACACAGAACGGTGTCTGGGAGAGCAGAGGCTCATAAGAGAGCAGCTCGGCTCCACACGCACAACTGTGGTTTTCACACACAGGCTGAGATGAGAGAGAAATTCCCTACAGGGTCAGCTCTGCTCTACACTGCGATACATTTGCTGACTCATTAAGTTTTGCAACTTCGGAGGTGGGGGTCATTGGCTGATGCGCTGAAATACTTTTAATGTGGGTACGTGATGCATACGTCATATTCAAGACATGTTTTTTGAGTTGCGCACAGCGGCGGTATGTACACTCAGCATGGCATGGTGCCAGATGGGCTGGTCTGGTTATTTAAAGGAGTCATATTATTTAAAGAAAATCACACCTTTTAAGGTTTCAAGTGTCAAAAGGTGTGTGTCTGGGGGACCGGGTGACTCCCAAAAGCAGATAAAAATCCATCAAGCCAGAGGTTTGTGATTTGGAAAGAAAGTTAAAGGATAAGACAAAACGCTCTAATCGAGAATACCCCACTGCAACAGTGCAGCAGGGTGAGCGATGCAGAAATACTAAGTCCTGAGTTTGGTTTTATGCTTACACAGACTTAACAGATATGTCTGCTTTTGGTGAAAAGCCCTTACAGGTGTGCATATTATTATACAGGGATTATTATAATAATTATTATTATAAAGGGATCCAATATTTTCACATGCATTGATGTAACTTACCGTAAGACGGTGATCAGCTGGTCACACGGTCCCTCTGTCGACGCTGAAGCACATCTTTCAACCACAAGCTGCAGAGTGTCAGTGCTGAGCTTTCTCACTAAACACAAGCAAAATGCACGCGTGTCATTAGGCAGCCTGTCAGAAATCCCTATTTACACTGCGTGCTTTTCTGTTCAGGTAACTTATGACTAAATGAGCAGTGGAAAAGGGAACATTTGACATCCAGTGTAAAAGGCAGACTGTGATATTATGAAGAACAATGGAAGGCACATGCAGCGAGCCGACTTAATGATTCGCTACAAGTTAAAAATTCAAAGGAGCCAATCTGCAGATACTTGTGTTCTTTAAGATTGTATATACAGATCTCTTACCCTGTGGTTCGTTGACCAGCATCACGCAGCGCAACAAAAAGGGGAGGGGCAACATAAGGAGGGCGGGGTCTGAGTCATTGTTTCGCCTCAGGAGCTCAGACAGAAACATCAGGACAGATGCCAGGCGAGGGGGAGGAGCATAACCTTTGAACTGCATGAAGCTCTCACTGCAAAGAGATTTTACAATCAAGTTTTAAAGATTATTCAGCAAGTTGTAAAAAAAACAAAAAAACAAAAAACACATTTATACATGAAACATCATGGACAAACACTGCATCCTCATGAATGTCTCTCTTTGAGATTATAAGTTTACTACTTATGTTTCCGTCTTTGTAGGAGACTTATTATATACAATTCAAGCTATGGGGACCCACCAAAGCACCTCTAGGATGGTCCTCCTCAGCACCGGCCCCCGGGAGGTTGAAGTGGCCTCACAGGCACCGAGGAGCACCGGGTGGTTGGCAATGATGCCCACAGAAGGTGAGGCAGGGAGGAAATGATCCAGATATCTGCGGGTTACAGAGCGGAGCTGCTGCTTCAGGTAGGCACCCTGCGACTGAGACACACTGGACGCCACTGACAAACCCTGCAGCGGAGTAAATTAATAATAGCCAAAGTGAGAAATTCTGGGTATATTTAAGGCGGATGAGTGATGACAAGGGTTTAATGCCTGTAGGCGTGCTGTGTGTTTGCTTTTTGGTATCCAATGTTTCCTCTGACCTGTAGATACAGTGGTAGACTGTCCCTGAGAGCTTTGTCCTGCTGTGTGAGGTTGTGGGGAAGCAGGAGCCCATCCACAATCCGGAACAGCAGCTGTTGAGCTTTTGATGTGGCCAGCAGGGGGCTCCAGTGCTTCACTACGCAGCCTGGAAACAGAATCACAACTGTGGTAAGTTGCCACAGTCTTGCCAGTGAATTTAATTACACCGTGTAGTCCGACGCACAAATAACAAGTGAGATTTGTTTATTTGAGCTCTACACTCACCAACGGCCCTGTAGACCAGCTGCAGTCCCTCTTGGCTCTTGCTGACCAGAGAAGGTTTAATGTGTTTCATGATGTCTCCGATGTAGTCCAGCGCTCTGTTAACCATGGCTGAACGCTCAGACAGAAGTTGAAGCTGGCTGTAAACACAGCCTACAGCCTGACAACACCAGGATGCAGATGACCAAAGAGAGTCATGTAAGCGTTTGCATGTGTATGAAGATCTGCCGTGCGCAGTGCATCAGCATAAATGCACAAAAAAGACACAAAGACAACAGAGTGACTTTTGCTGATGTAACAAACACAGCACAGTGTGGGAGTGGGAGTTACCTTGATAAACATCTCCAAGGCTGCGGTGGGCTCCAGTCTGGTAGCTGTGGCGGGCTGGAGGCCAGATCTCTGCAGAAGACTGTCCACTTCAGGGAGCCTCAGCACAAGCCGGGTGAGTTCAGACAACTGCCCCTCCAGAGCGCGAGCTGGCGTGACGGGGCAAAGAACACAGAGCTTTCAAATGGAAAGTTCCTCTGTTTGTAACGTGCTTTGAAAGAGTATTATCGAGGGATATCCTTCTTTTCAATATAAACTGCTCAAAGTGATCCAATCGAATAGTCTTTTCATCTGATTATTAAAAAGACATGAACAGATTAACTGATTCTCCAAAGACTTGTTAGCTGCAGCTCTATTGTAGACTTTGTTATGGAGAAAGGTGGAAGTGAAACATCTAAAGGAACGTAGCGATATTTCTTAAACAGTAAGGAAAACTGGGGATGCAGGATTAAATTACAATCTGGGTTGAAGATCTGTGGTTCAATCTCAGTCTTCCTCATCCCATTCCGTACGTAGGGGGTGTCCTTGGGCAAGATATTGCAAACAAAGTTACACCCATGTTCTTACAGAGAAAAGTGCTACTCACTGCTGCACTGAAAAACCATGACAAGTCATCAAGAGTTGACATAAATGTAGGGCATTGTTTTCTAGATATGAGAGTATTTTTATCACATTGGTGCACTTGAGGATTGTCAGCTTCATATATAGGTTAATCAAAATTTAAAAAATCTCTAGTTTGGTGGAATAGTTGCCTTAAAGAATACTTATTAATGACAAAAAACCTGTGAGAACTAATATCCATTTTTTCATTTTCAGTCTAGAAGTACAGAATACAATTTCTGAACATTGAAATATCTGGTGCTGTGTGTTGGTAGTTATTTATCACAGTCTAGGAGAGAAATGTTGTATACATTCAGCATTATTACCTGTTGTGCTGTCAGAGCCATCTGGATTCTTGTAGAGATGCTGCTGTAGAACACACCTGAACCAGGCCCTGACCGATAGGCTTTGTGCTGAGTCACCACTCAGGGACAACACCAACTCACTGGAGAAGAAAGAAACAGACATCACTGATATGAAGTCACGACACACATATGAATACATATGTTTTTTTTTTATAAAAGGAAAGAGAAGGGTTTGGTAAAGAATGTGAAATATACATTGAATGCCTCAACACTTGTCTTTTAAACACACAAATGTCTCCTCCCATCAGTTCTCTCCAGTCTTACAGCTTTAATGACAAGTCAAGGAGCAAACGGGGAGGTGAAAATTTCTGTCAAAGGTGTGGTACCACTTAATTAAATTTTCACATGAATTTTATAAATCTCACTTTGGTAACAGCTCAAATTGCAGAGGAAGTAGAGAGGGCAGACTGGGGCTTCTAAACAATCAATTTAAGTAGTGTATTCTGTCTATTTTTACATTCAGAAAAAGTTACTCGACATTATGTGGTGTTTTCGGAGGAGGACCTTTGAGGCTGAAATAGTCCGAGTTTGGTTCCTCCAAGTATCATTTTGAAGAGGCATTCTTTAAATTTGACAATTTTCTTAATAAAACCTACTTTCATGATAGCCAGCCAATCACTGACTTATATATGTATTGTCAGTTTCCCAAACCAAACCCTAACCCTGTAGGATGGATACAGTTCCATTAAGACCCATCTATCGTGTCAACTTGAAGCTGTTCTCTGAAATGCAATTATTGCCCATTAACATTAACATCTATAGCAGCCATAAATGCAGCAAGACATTGCCTGGGTCAGCTGCGTTTTTGTCAACAAGAACATTTAAAGAACTTAAGGCAGCAGGGTGAGGGAGGTATGACAGTGTAGAAATGTCCTTGTGGAAATCATCGGAACGATAGCACATTATTGGGCCTTATCATCAAAAACTCTCAAATTCTCTCCATCACCATTTTACATGTTTATGCCACCTCTCTTTCATCCCGAGATATTTGGCTTCTTCCAATTTTGCATCTGTTATATTGTGATGTTTGTGCTCTCGCTCATGTCCAAGTCAGCCATTATCAGGGAAATGTGAGAATCCAAAAAGTGGTGAATGTGAGGGGGTACCATCGTACCTGTTTTGGAGCAGATGGGGAAGGTAGCGAGTCACGAGGAGAGGGTGAACCATGTCTTCCCAGCCAAAGAACTGCATGATGGACTGGACGGGGCTGGGCTGAAGATCTTGGGGCGCAGAGCTGGGCAGATCGAACGCGAGCAGGGTGAATCCTGAGATGGACCGTATTTGTGTTAACCAGTAGAAAGTCGATATACGATGCATGTTGAAGGTGCATACATCCTAACTTTTGCTCCCGTCGACTTTCTGTACGGTGTTTTCTGAAACATCGTGGTGCCTCCTCATCTACCAATGTGACAAACTGCCATTCAATGTTCCGATCATCATGTACAATGGCAGCAACAGCCGTCAAAAGTGTTCCTCAAACTTTTGTCCAAAACTCTCTCTGCTCTCAGCCACCTGGTCTCCCTCAGTCTTCTCTTCCCTCTCCTCGGAGTCTCTTTACTCCCAGTGGGCGTCACTGACCTGCAGCAGCATCTGCCAGCTGTGCTGGAGGGGTCTGTGAGAGGCGTAGGCTGCGCAGGAAGGGGAAGAAGTGCGTCCAGAGTGCTGCCGCCACAGCTAGGTGGCGCTCTTTCACCACACTGCTGGTGGCGGGAGCCCAGGCCAAGGTGGGAGCTGACTGGACACTGCGCTGATGGACCCGTCTAGTGGGACAGACACCCAAAACACATAAGACACACACACACACACACACACGCAGAAAGAGAGAGAGCAGATCAACAAATCAAACCGATGCAAAATCCAAACCACAGTGCTCCCTCTTGTGTTCAACACTAACAACCCCCCCCTCCCCAACTCCACCCTCTATTCTCTCAAATCCGTTTGCTCCCCATTCCTCCCTTTCACCACTTCTTCATGTGTTTTCCCTCTCCTCTCTCTTGGGGGATTACCGGTGCGGCGGTGTGCTGCAGTGTGGAGCAGAGCTGGATGGAGGCAGAGGTGGGGAAAGAGAGGAGGATATTATAGCCATAGAGTGAAGCCTAATGCTGATCCCCCTGTACACAGCCTATGCTTTGGCTCTTCAGGCTCATCCCTGGCCCTGGCCCCAGCCGCTGCAGCAGCCCCACAGTGGCTGGCATTAACCCAGATAAGCAGCTGAAGGAGCTGTAATCTCATTTAGACTGGAGATGATCCTCCTGTCCCCCTCAGTCGCCCAGATGGGGGTGTGGGGATGCAGGGTTGGAGGTGTGCTGGGAGAGGAGGAGGGAAGGACAGAGGAACCAGCAAACCCCCTTTCAATCCCATCCTCTAGCTGCACTCTTGTCTCCTTCTATGGCACACACACACACACATCCACACACGTGCGCACACACACACACACACACCTCAACAGTGCCTTCCCTTCCAGCAAGGTTGCATCTAATCCAGAGAGAGCTGAGACAATCGATTAGAGTCTGAATTCATTAGCCTCGTTACTACTGCGGAATGGGCCTTTCACACCCATCAACCCTTATTGTACAAGACATCGTCAGAGACCCCACTTAATCCTCCTCACTGCGGCTTCTGATATCGTGTACACACAAAAAACACACACACAACACCAACACACCAGCATGGCTCCAATTTAACCCTTCCCCCAACTGTATCGAGCACACGAGACACACGCCATCCTTATAATGACAAACTGGGACCTACGCAAAATCAAGAAGCATGTAGAATTTGAACTTGAACAGCGCGTGTTCACTCTTAAATCATTTGTGCATCACCGTGGTAATGAGTGGGTGAAATTATTGTAAAAGGTTTCATGACAGTCCGGACGGGAGGTCCGCTAGCCCTTGAAAATTAATCTGGCAAAATGTCTCAATGCTAACGAAAAGAAAACACTTCACAGGGGAGGCTTGAGTTTAATAAAATCAAAGAGGTGGGGGACTAATTCTTTTCGTGTAAACTGATAAAACAGTGTTTGCCAATATCAGCTCACCTCAGCAACCGATGCCACCCACACCCTCTCCTGCAGCAAAGGGTCATGGGAGGAAATCAAAGTGAGGAATTAAGACTGGCAACGGCTTGTTGCCTCAGCACCATGGCGATGGCAATCAAGAACAAATCTCGCTGTCTTGACAACTGGTAGAATAATTCTCTTAATGTGTGCAGGTTCCACACGGCTCTTAATAGACATAATGATGTACAGGCTAAATTTGCCAAGCTACATAATTATCCATTAATTGCGTCACAGAAAATTCATTAATCACAAAGACATACCGAGAATCACCAGGCCTGAGAATTATGTTTAATTTGGAGGGATGGACTGGAGAGAGAGAGAGAGAGAGAGAGGTTTTTTTTCTTCTCTTTTTGGTTAAATGGGTCAGTGTGGTCCAGGCTATAACACAGAGCGCCTGTGGGAGTTCTCTTCTTCTCTCCCTCTCCTTGGCCATTAATGTGCAAATGTGTGCCCTCCAACCCTGAGATCTGAAAAGAGAAGTTTGGGAGTGAGTGAAGCTATCTAGATCCCGCGTGTTAACGCCGCCCTGCGTTAATGGAGAAATGAAAGAGGCCTGCGCTTGGGCGAGTGTTTCACTTTTGGTGGGTGGACATGTCGGTAGGTCTGGATTTGCGGGGTGAAGAAGGTGGAATGTTTACAAAAATATAGCAACATATATTGCACCACTTGTAAATACTGTAAGTATTAGACTATGGTGGCAGTTCTTGTTTCGGTGCTTTATCTAGGAGCCTTAAAAAATTCAAGAGGGCACATGTCTCTGGAGAATTACAGTAAAGCCAGGGATATACTCAGTAAGCTGCGTATCACAACCTCGTGTCTCCAGCTATGTAGGCTCCCCTCAGCCTGATGGAACATTTCAGCTCCTATTTAGCTCCGTTTCTTATTATGTTTTCTGGCCTTTTACCTTCACTTTTTTTATGTTTTCTCTCTCTCTCTCTCTCTCTCGTCAGTGTTGCATCCACCAGCTACAGGAAACAGATTTCAGATGCAAACACCCCTTTGATTTAACTGATGAGCAGGCATGTGAATCTGTATGTATGTGGTTTAGCCAAATCGAGGCCATGACTCACCCTCCTGTCCTGGAGCTGTGCTGATGCATTCAGTAGTTCTTTTGGTGATTTTTTTCTGTTTAGTGAATGCTTTTGTATTTGTATTCCATTTCGGCTTTTCAAGTGTTTTCCCCTACTGTTTGCGCAATTGTCCTTAGTTTACACTCGCATTTATTATTTTTCAATAAAAGGAAGACTTTCTTAAAATTCAAGGCTCGTCTCTTGAACAAGACACTTAATTATCTGCACTAAAATGCCATTTTATTCAAAATAACAGCAGTTTCGCCTGATTTCTACCTTTTCTCCTTCCTCGGCCTCCCTGATACACAGACACTGTGTCAGCTGAGGCTCACTGACTCTCTGCCGGGGTCGTCCGTGTAACCAACACCTGTGTCCTTCAGCTGAACCTGTCCTGACGCCCCGCTGACCATCACTTCTCAATGGGCCCACGGAACTATACCACGGCCCCGGGACCACAGGAGGGTACAGGCAGGGTCTCTTGGGCCTGTAACTCTACTCAGAGCTCTGGCAGCACCTGCTGAGGGTGACTTGGAGGCCAGAAGGCCTCCTGAGACAAACGGGGGCCTCAACACAACATAAGGCCTTTACAGACAGTCCTCAGTGCTGCTGACAGCACAATCTACCTTTTGTTAGTCAGAGAAGTGACTCTGGACTGGTTTAAGATGAGCAGAGGAAATCACTCCCCTCTGTTGGGGCCACTTATCAGATTTGTATGGAAGCTTAGAGGGGCCTTGGCATTTGTTTGCATGTGTCTGCCATCTGTGGGGACAGAGCATTTCATTGAAAGCCAAAAAAATTGAGAAAATGAGAAAAAGGTACGAGATGCTTGGGAGTTGAGGCGTGTTTACACCAGCTGTCTCACCTGAGCTGGGCAAGGACAATCTGCAAAAAGCCCAAGGCAGAATTCAGCTCTGTCTGGCGGCAGGCAGGCAGCAACCAATCGAACCCTTCGTTAAGCAGCTTCTCCTCTGATAGGCTGAGACTGGTGCTCATCTCAAACACCTCGGACACGCCATCCAGATAGGAGCCAAGTGGGCCCCAGAGGGCAAGTCTGCGAGAGACCTCTGTGGTCTTGTTGTAGAACTCTTTGGCCGTCTCATTAAAGGAGGAAGCCAGCCAGCTAGCCTGAGCCCCAACATCCAGTCCACACTCCTGCAAAACAGATCACAGAGTGCAATGTACATTTTTAATAATCAAACATAACAGTATAAAAACTAGCACAGGTGTTCTGATTATGACACATACCTGGAACAACAGCAGCAACGATAGCTGTCCTCTCCAGACAAGTGTGCGGTGCCCAGGGGGGCAGTTAGGGGGGAGGAAGCTGAGCAACTGACAGGCCCTGCTGGCCACATCCTCCAGTTCTATCTGCCGGGCCACCACCAGAAACAGCAGCAGGAAGTTCATGAGGCCGGCCTCCGTCAACTCCTGCATCTTCTTCGAGGAAAACTTGGAGTAAATCCTGCAGAGGTAGAGGCAAAAGAAACATGGTCTGTTCAAGGAAAAACTACAGTTTCATCTAATCTCCGGCAAAATTACGGAAAATTGTATTCAAGTGAATTTGACTTCCTCAGACCAATGAGTCAGAGGTAATTTGCTCATTCAAACCACTGACTTTAAATACTGACAAACAGAACTTTCTACCCCCACCAAGCACCACCTGCCTCCATCACCCTCTCAGCTTCAGGGGAGAAGCCGGGCTGCCAAGCCAGTGTGTGTGTGTGTGTGTAAGAGAGAGAAAAAGCGAGAGATGGAGGAAGAATAGAGAACCACCCAGCACGCTGTTGGATCCTGCGGGCACTGTGGAGAAATGCCTTTAAAGATCATGTTAAATGTCAGAGACACTCAGACACACAGCAGTAGGCGCTTGGTCCCTCTCTACAGCCAAACCAATTTACTGCAACACCAGAGAGAGATCAATAACGCCCCCCCATACACACACACACACACACACACACACACTGTAGCTTGCTTGCCTGGCAGGAACACACAAAGCTGGAGACACCCCCTTTTCCATCCCACCATCCAAACACAGACACAGGCCACACAGGTGTAGCTGCTGTTTGGGTCAAAACACAAAACAGTGAGCACCCTGAGACAAACTGGGGGATAAGAAGTGTGACTGGTACAAAGGCTTCCAGGAAAACAACAGAGAAAGTGAGAAAGACAAGGTTAACACCAGAATCAGATTAGTTACACCCACAGAGGACTATGAAAGGAGAGGATGGCCAAAGCATGCGGAGTGCGAGGGGAGGGAGATTTAAATAGATGAATGGGTAATATGTAATAGGGATATAAGCAGCATACTGGGAGGCAGCAGAGGGGATTTTCTGTGTTCCCCCCGAACCTGCATGTGTTTGTTTATTCCGGACAGCTTTTTTTCCCGGAGGCGAGCAGATGCTCCCCAACTCCCTACGTCGGAGATCAACGCGCTCAGAGTCGATCCCATTAATGCGGTCGTCGCGAGTGTCCCAGAGCCAGGGCCATAGGCGGGAACTCTGCCTGAAACACTGTAGCGATACAGTTAGCAAACCTCGTGCCTCCTGAGGAGGGAGGAGGAGGCAGCGGTGGTGATAGTTTTTCAGTGAGGAGAGGAGAGGAGGAGGAGGGGGGTGGGGGGGGGGGGGGTATTGCTGGAGTGTAACTGAAAACTCGTCATTATGGCACACACATGCTTTCTCTCACACACACGCACGCGCACACACACACACACACACACACACAGGCTCCCCTCTCTATCCGTGTTGGAAACCAACACAGCTTCGTTAAGGCGAATTAACCGCCACGCTCGTTAGCTAATTAGCCCTCGTGTCTGCAGAACCACTGAGCACATTCCAGACAGAGGGAAGTCATTAGGCGGATTTATCTATGGCTGCCGCTCTTTGGCACCTCGCCGGCCTGGGATATAGGATGATCCAGCGATTATTTCTGACGTGCACGTCAACCTGCGATCCTCACTCTGCTTTTCTCAACTTTCCATCACAAAGACACTCATTCTCACTCCATCCACAACACACTCTGAAACCATGTCACTACTCCGGGGAACAGGTGCACTGTGTGTGTGCATCAGTAGGAGGCTCCTTGGCTCTGGTCTGTTCTGAAGAGCAGGTGGTTGACTCCTGAGACACCTGCTCCAGTGGGGGCCTGAGCAAATATCAAAGGCATTCTGGGAGACTGTGGTGCACCTGGCATCCACACAAACAAGACTGAGAAGCATGACAGTGTGCAAACATACGCTTGCGTGCGTGCGCACACAAACATATGCTTGGGTGCGTGTGCACACTAACATGCACGGACACACACACAGCCTTCCTTGCAATGATTCAGACAACATGACACTCACTTCCTGGATTCTTATTCTCATCGTAACTACAGTTACCACTTGACTCAGCCCGAAATTAACTAACCTAGCGTAATTCAAATATCTTTTTCATATTTTTATTTACACACACACAGAGAAAACGAGACCTTATGATCTCACAGAAACCACTTCAGGTCATCAGCACTCTTCGTGCATGGTGTTGCGTTGACTGGCGTGTTGTGCAGAGGAGCAAGAACTACAAAGGCTCCCAGCCCTCTCTCCATCCTTACCTTCCTTTGATCTGTCGCTGTGGAACTCCACCAGCCCTGTCCTGGGAGAGGCACAGGGCCAACACTCGAAGGAAGATGTGGAAAGAGTTGGCTGTGCGGTAGAGTTGGGCGTGGCCTGGAGAATAGAGGGGAGAGGGGGAGCAGCAGCTGCGGGCCTGCTCCAGCAGAGCCATGGGCGTCTTGCACAGAGTACTAAGGCCAGACATCCCGAGCCAGGGCACGGTGAATGAGGCGCCCTGGTGCACAGGGAAAGAAGACAATGTACCAGCTGTGATGATAACCCACGAAAAATACTTTATGGTAACATAAACAGATCCATTTACATACTTAAAAAGATGAAAAATGCTCAAGTGTACTTGATTTCTCCAATCCTTACCAAATTCTTGCTGTAGTAGTCCCAAAGGGTGGAGACAGCACTGGTGCTTGGTTCCCAAAGCAGACAGAGACTGAGACAACAGTGAACATGCATCCTAACCTGCTCCTCGGCAAGTCCTCCCTGTTGGTACAACCACAAATGTAACTCATGGTGATTACTTTGGAAAACAATTTATAGCCTATGGTAATATATACAATACATGTGACAGGATTACTGACCTTGGGATTACAAGTCAACTTGAGCAACTCTTCCACAAAGGTCCAGTTGCTGCCTAGGGATTTCTGTAAAAGCCCATGAAATGAGATATTTCAAAACATTAATAAACATCTATCAACGGTGAATAATGAATAGATTACATATCGCCATCCATAGTGGGTTAACATCACATTTTAAAAGGTGCATTGTATTAGACTTCAGTCACTTTTGTCACCTCTACAAATATTACAAAACAATTACATACTGAGATTTTCATGAATTTATAATCACCTAAATGTTTTATTTTTTTCTTCATTACCCTTAAATGGTCACCAAATCTTACACAATGCACCTTTAAGGCAGTTCCAGGGCTTTGAAATATAAAAATTACAATAAAATACACGTGTTGGTGACATGTACACACCTCTGCAGAAAAATAACGACAAATGTATTTGCAATTATCAAATCAAGTAAATATCTAAATATGATAATACGTCGTCCTTGCCGTTCATTCAGTATAACATCTATAGACGACAATATGGTTCCAAACAATGACTTACCTCATTCTGGAAAGTGCCATTCCGACCATACTGGCCAAGCATCGCTAAATGGGTGACGAACCACCATGCAAATCCCAGAGTGTCCTTGCAGTGAGTGGGGAGGCCAGTGAGCTGTTCTGTCGCAGGCTTCCCCGAAACAAGAGGCCTCAGCAACAACATCATGTAGCTCCAAAAAGACTGGAGGGAGGCAAGAAACACACACTGGTTAATTTAGTTTTGGGCTCCTGTCAAATGGTGACAGTGGACATGTATTTGCTTTACCTGCGTGTGCAATACTTTATTCCTGTATTCCAGCAGGTGCATAAGTAGGACCCACAGCTCTTTGGTGCAGGCGCAAAGGTAGTGATGGCTACTCAGAGCCTCTGTGGGCCTCACCTAGAAAGTACCAGGATGTACAATATAGAACTTCACTGTTCTACAACATTTTCAGCATCCGCACTAAATATTTGTTTTCTTGATTTTTGACTAAATGTTGCAATTACATCATGATCACAGCTATACTTTTAGCTACAAATGAGCCAACAATACCAGTAACTCTAAATAATGAGTTGTAGTCTTTTCTGTCCAGCCGCCCACCTTGTTGTATTTGCCCATAGCCAGACCAGTGAGGTCGCACAGTAGACTGCACAGGTGTTCTTCAAACAGACTGGCATCAGTCAGGTTCTCTCCTGTGAGGTTCACAAACTGGTGAGCATACACCACCTGGCCTGAGGAGACAAACAGTTACAGAACTGAAAAAAAGCCTCAGTGGTAATCTCTAATAAATAAAATACACATCTCACAAAATACTCTCTCTCAATCCTCAGTAGGAATGTCCTGTCTGAGTGTTCTGGTGCAGGGATCAGACACATACCTTGCATCTTGTGACCAAGCAGGTGAAGGATTTCCAAGATGGACCAGTGGATGTCTAGATGAAGGTGTAACAAATGCCATGAAGGAGGAAGGATCTGGAGGAATGGAGAGAATTATCTATATTGAAAAACATACTGTTTGTCATATGAGGTATTACTCATTATCAGTTACTATGTGACTTCCCTTGCTTGGTCAATGCCAAACATGTTTTTGTTCTACCTGCTGTTTTATGTCTTTAGAAATATTATCAAAGTAACAGCAGATGTACTCGCCCAATTCAGTGCTCAGTAAGTGCATGCACTAGAGCTAGATCCATGCTAGATAATCTAGATATACCTTTCCTGAGTTCTGTATAGTGAAGGCGCTCTGTATATTGGGAGGCAGGTCTTTGAGTCGTCCTATGAGAAGAGTGATGCCAAATACTTCCTCCAGGATTGCAGAGGGGAGCTGAGATTCCAGTTCTTCGAACGGGTGGGATGGAAGTGTATTCACTGAGCTGGAAGGTTCCAGATATCTGAGCAAATACAAATAGAGATATATGTCAAAGTAAATCAAACAAATGCGATAAAAGGAGCTGAATGCAGGACACTTCTAGAATGCATTTAGGTCAATGATGTTTAACTATTCTAACATTTAATGGACAGTTACCTGTGCACGAAAACTTTAACAAACTGGAGGAATGAAACACACTGTTGTCTGAGGTCTTCTGCTTCATAGTGTAGGTTTCCTGCTTGACCTAAAACACATGTCAATGCGGTCAGCCTTCTTAATTGTTGTGTAAAATGTGTAAGACAAAACAAGATAGGATTACACTCTACAATTATCTATAAGATGAACCCGGGATGACATCCAATTTATATGCAAGCTTACCAAAGTCGTGTGAACTGGACTGCATCAAGGTCTCCAACCTGTAAAACTTTTGTCTGCAACACATCACAGACCAAAGAGGGACATTGGCATGAGCATACATGAAACATATAGCTGGTGCATCTAAGCACAAATTAGAATACTCAGCCATTGAATGAGGTATTTCATAAATTTCAATAAAGGACCTTTACACTAAGATGGTGATGATTTTAAAAGGGGCCACAACAGAAATCTATCTGTAACATTTGGCTTACCTGAACAGACCAAAGAGGACCTTTGTCGATTCAACCAGTGCCGTCTCTGTAACCCAGTGGAAGCCAAATAACTCCACTGTGTCCGTCTCATATTCTGCAGGGGCAGGGTCAAGACGCAACAGCAGCCTAAAGACAGGATGCGTACATGTCAGTTAATACTGTATTTACTTTATTTTCTTTGCTGCTGATAATTGTAGCAAATAAATTACAAAGAAGCATACAGTGATTGTGGTTTAAGTATCAAAACTGATATTTGAAAATGTGAAAAATAAACAAATAAGCAAATGCAACACTAATGTGTGTTTCTACAAAAATCACCCAGGACACCTGCCTCACAGGTAACTTGTTAAGTAACACATGTTTGATCGAAGGTGATGATGGGTTTACTGTGACAGTACCGTTTCAGTGAACCTCTCGCAGCGTATCCCTCTGTGCAGAGAGCTCCTGTTGGCTCGTCCTTTGTTTCAGAGCAGCAGAAGCAAGGCGGCTGAGTGGGTGTCAGCTCACTCGAGCCATCTCCTGCGAAGGGCGACACTGGTGGGGTAAGGGATTGGCTGAAGTCATCCGCCATGTTGTCAGTGCAAACCCGGTATCACCTGTAATGACAGAAGAACATGGTGCTAAGACAACACAGGATAATTACACAAACAGATGTGATTGTTGATGATCATGCCCATCCCTTTATAGACGGTTTACTATTAGCTACTGTATCATTCTAATAGGATGATGCTTACAAAGCATATTTTATATTTGTGTTTGTTTCATAAGCTTAACGGTATAAATGTCGAATATATTTGCACTGCACCGTTTTTATTTGTTAACTGAACTGAATGTGTAATTGATTTATTTACCCCAGAATGAGCACTTTATATTTACATCAGAAGTCACCATATTGCACCAGCAGGTTCTTACTGTTACTAAATACAGTTCAGGGGTAAATACTTAGTGTAACGTGTAAATATGTAATTATATCATACATTATTTTTGCTCAGAATTTCCTAACAGTCAGTAATTTTACATCAATCATGTGTATGTATCCCAACTGTATCTATGAAGTCGACATAGAACTAAACATGGAACATTCGTTATTTTGTGACTAATGGATATTATTTTGCACTATGTTTTGTATATTCTATTGTAGTATTGCGACACTACACACACGACTCTACGCTGGTCTCCATACTTGCCAGTTTAATCATCTTTATAACTTAACAACGAGGAACTATGTGTAAGTCTATACGTGTCGGTCAGACCAGGAGAGACGATGCACACGGTCATAAAGTGAATTCTGCTCGTGTCGTGTTTGAGTGTTTACACCATTGCTTTGTTGTAACAGCTATTTACAAACTCGACACTCGTAGTAGTCGTGAAAACAGATTGAGAAGTTTGAGCTCGGCTCGAACAGCAAATACACAACAGTAGCTTAGACGTTGACAAACCTTGTGTTAGCTCCTCTTCCGTGATTTGGCGTTTTATCCCGATAACGTTAATCAAAGAAAACGGAGACAGCACAGCTGCAGCGTCGACGTTTGTTTGGGTTTTCGGTCTCTCCCGCGCTCTTAGAGTCACAGTGCGCATGCGCGAACTCACTACGCAGTCTGTGAGTGGTCAGAAGTTTCGGAAAGGGCGTGGACACGTAATCGCGCCAAACAAGATGTGTCACTTCTATTTGCTTCCCCCATGGTGTCAGTGTGAGTCTGTTTGTTTCTGCTGCTCAAGATCGTCGCTGTCTGTTCTGTCCTTTACGCCGCCAGAGGTTTGTTTCACAGTGTTTTCTTCTTCATTTGCTTCTCATTGTTATTTCCCACGTGTGAGCAAACATCTAAAAAAGTGATAAGTTCATGTCTCACAACGACTAGGTAACTCCACAACAAACAACCAAATACCCCACAGCAGCAACTCCGTAAATTACAACGCCTCAGCCTTTATAAACAAAACAATTCCAACTTTAAAAAAAAACGACACAGTATTTCAAAAATTAATCACAGAGACGAAAATCCCAAATTAAGATGTTATGGTAACAACATAGTCCCCAAAAAATCAACAAATGAATGACTTGTCTTAAATGTTGAGTAGGGCTCTCAGGGTAATTATTTACTACATTAAAAATAACTACTACTAATATCCCTATATCAGCGCCACACGGTCTGCCATCCCAGAATGTAGCGCCACTATTTTCCTCCAATAATAAATGACAGCACTATATTGAATAAAAGTATTCATTTAATCAAACCAAATCTACGAGTTGGTAAATACAGAAGCAAAGGTTAAAGATAAATACAGATCAGCGTGTAAACACTCCTCAATTATACATAATGATAATGTGCAGCCTTGCAGGGGACGCATGATCCACAGTGAGATGAGGGGACAGTGCTTGTCCCCGGCATGTCCCCCATGCATTGTCCCCGTCTGTGGATGACAGGGCGCTAACAGAAAGTGATGCAGCAGTTCAAGCAGGATTTTATCCTCGCTAACTCTGATTTCCATATGCAGATCTGTCTCTCCCTACAGTCCCTCTCGCCATCACACCATTTCTTGCATTCTAATGCATTCTCACATCTTTACTAAATCCCCCTCTCTCCCGCCGCACGCCGTGGATGTGCTCGTATTGTGCCGACTTTATTTCTGCACGTTAGACTTGTCCGGTGTGCACATGCACCGTCAGACTCGGAGGCTTTTTTTTTTGGTGTGTGTGTGTGTGTGTGAGTGTGTGTGCATGCACTCATTTGCACGTTTTATCTGCAGGAGTCTGTGGAGATGATAAAAATGGACGCGTCGAGAGGTTGTCTTTCTTTACGATGGACCGACCTCCTGCTCCGTTCACTGCAGGAGGCAGCGCGTCCGTGTGGAGGCTGTTTTCATCTGGACGGGAGAGGTAAGAGTCTGCTTTTCTCTGCAGCTACATTACAAAAGCAGCCAGTCCTCCACAGCCACTATAGTCGATGGAGGGAGTGAGATCTGAACCTGCTTCACCTCCCCTCCCCTCTCACTCACACGTAGTCTCCTCTACCAAGACTTGATGCTGTCAACCAGTTTGGACTTTCCATGTCTGTGGAGGCATCTTATAAGATTCAGGACCAGAGTGTAAAGTGTTTCAGTCCAGCATCCGCCACGCATGCTTCATTGTCACCACAAAGGATGTCTGCGTGTGACTTGATCATTATGTTAACCTGGTGCAGGTGTGCATGACCTGCTGTCTGTTGGTGTGTTTAGTAGTGTCTTAAAGGTGCAGTGTGTAAGATTGTGGTCATTTTTGTCATTACTGAAAATATTGCAAAAACAATTTCATATTCACCCATATGTATTTTTTTTCTTTTTGCCACTACCCTTAAATGAGCTCATTAATGTGTATTTACGTGAGGAGCTGGTGCACTCTGCGGGGGCCGCCATGTTTTTACAGTAGCCCAGAGTGGACACACCTTTTGAGTTTTAATGACAACTGAAGTCTACCGTAGGTTGTCCTGCAGGCTCAGGAGGGTGAGGTGATGGATACAACATGCAACTTCACCTGTAGATGTCACAAATTCTTACACACTGCACCTTTTTAACCAACACTAATAGACATTAGTCTTTTACAGAATGTTGCCCAACTTTAAAATGTAATGTTAGCTCTTGCACATGGTTGCCAGTGGATGAGCTATGCCAAACACAGACCTTTTTATTGAACACAATAAAGACTTGAAGAGGTAGGAAAAGCACACCTGCAAATAATTACATTTCATCAATCAACAAGCTCTGAACAAGGCGCTGATACAACAGCTGTTGACATTCGTTTGTTGTGCCTGTGCTTTCTGTGGATCAAGTTTACCAAACAAGTGAAAAATACAACAAACACACCATTGCATCACATTAACGTAACACAAGTGTCTAATCGCAATAATAAACAGAGTTAAGATTTTGTTTTAAAGTATCAAACTTTAACATGAGTATTTTTTATACAAATTACCCTATGCGTTGAAAAGTAAGGTGTGTATGTCTCGCCAGTGCAATGATTCGTCCATTGTGTGAAATTGGTGACAAAAGCAGGTGATAGGAGGAGTGTGTGTATGTGTGCATGCGCGCGTGTGTGTGTATGTGAAGTTTTTGTAACCTTTTTGGACCTCAAAGGATCAAAGGCCATTCTCAATAATTTCGTGTTGGAATTATTCCCATTTGCAAAAATGGAATTTTAAATCATTATTGTGATTGTTTTAAGAGCGTGTAATGTACAAATTGTTGTTTTCACAGAATGGACTAATGAAATACCTGTGGGTGTTTAAGTGATAACTGTAGGCTACCATTGGTCATGCTACATCCGTAGTGAAGCAAGGGGCATTCAGCTACCTGGGGCAACTTCAGTGTTACATGCTGTACCTCTAATATCTTAGCTCTCGGTTAAATCGCTGTGAAAGGTGGTTGTGTCAAAGTTAGAGTTGGGCGTGAATTGGTGATGGCAAAAGCTTAGAATATAGTTTTGATAGGGCAGTGCACAACAGATGCAAGTATTCTAACAAGAATAGTTGTTACAAAATGCCATTTTTTCAGCCGGTAATCTCTGGCTCACAATAAGGCCGGTGGTAGATAGTTACAGAACAGCGACTCATATTGGTACTTGTCTCGCTCGAGGACACTTAAGCCCTGCACATGTGTGAGAATGGTAACCTGCCTGTTTCAAAGAAAATAGATATTGGCTAAACAGCTACAGAGAACTCAACGCTCCCAACAGACAAAGTCTTTACAATCCAGACAAATCTCTTATATTTCAAATGGGTAACTCTGCTGTTCTATATAGCCTCCCTAGAATGACCAGTTCCAGGAAATCTCTGTACCACCCCTTTCTACACACCCTTAGGAATGATTTGAGATTGTGTAGATTTCTTTTTATTGTGCCATGGTTCTTGTATTTATTGTTTAGTCGTGTGTTTTATGACGAAAGATCAATCCCACTTGCAGGTGAAGCTATATACATTTCCATTCTGTTATTTTTTATGGTGGATTATTGCTAAAAGCGACACTTAGCTATATATCACACCCACACTTCCTTCCTACAAGAAATGATAGAATGATGTTTTACTATTGTGACGGCCTATAAAGTGGTCATGGTGTTTAAGCATGACCTCAAAATAGCCATCTATAAGTTCTGCTACAGTAATAACATGGACACTCTCCAATGACTGGCAGTTTGACCTCTGGAAATTCTGTCCGATACAATTCCACCATTAGCTCCCCTGCTTTAAGGAGTGTAGTCAGAGGCCCATAATGACTTTGCATAATGAGTTACATTCTATTTTCCACTGGCTCTGCTTTCGAAAAGATCTCTGTATTGTACAGGGGAGAGTGCTAGTCCCTTTTATCTCTAGAAAAAAAACCCTTGTGGCTACAGTTTGATCAATTAAACTCTTGAAAGGGCCCCCCCCCGTCTTTTCATTCCTCTGCCTGAGAGGAATATAAAGTTATCAGTCTTCCCAAGCGATATGAGGACAGAAATAAGTAGTTTGTCTATAAAAATGTCCAGGTACTTTATCAGCATCCCAGAAGGCCCCGAGGCCCTGACACTGTTCGATGTGGCTCCCCTGTACTCCGGTCTAACGTGCCCCCCCCCCCCCCCCCCCCCCCCCCCCCCCTTTCTCCCCT
>JAFBJT010111465.1:0-30251 GCA_016785325.1 Chascanopsetta lugubris | reverse complement strand
CTCTCCCTCCCTTTCTCCCATGTCTACTTTGTCTCTGCCTGGGGCCCGCTCTTTCCCCGGCTGCGCAGGGTGCAGCCGCCGGCCCTGCGTCTTGAGCAGGATCGACTGGGGTTCGAGCCCCCAGTGAGGTTATTGATTTCAATCAGCGGCTGGGGAGATTGGAGCTGAATGATGCGTTAGACTTTAAGCAGTGGTCAGCTGCGCTGTTTGTTGTTGGGGGAGGAGGGGAGAGGGATCGCTGCAGGATGAGGCACTTTACTTTTGTTGCGATGTCAGATTAACAAACAGAATTATACATTTAGAGCGGGAGAAAGAGAGCTTTATCTCCCTGTCTCCTCGTGGGTGTATTTCAGCGTTGAAATGGCCCAAGTGGATCCAAACAGCACAAAGAGGGCAGACATCCGATGTCGGTGAGCAGACTGCCACTCATAAGCCTTTTCTTGAATTGATTAATCTCATTAAATGAATTAATTATTCCTGAGATATCAGAAAGTGAAGTAAAAGAGTGAAAGTAAATGCTAAACCAAAGATCAATATTTGAGAAGCTGAGATCTGGCTGTTAATATTTCAGTGATTATCCAATAATTGTATTGATGTTTTTGTGGATTGTCACCAACAGTTACCGTTCTTGTGTGTAGGCAACACTCAGAGCAACTAATTGCTCAATACCTTGTATAACTTTTCCATTACATCTAATACACACTAATGCATGTTTAGAAAGACAAGCTGACTGACACAGACAGCAGAGGTTGGTTGCATAATCCATGGAAAGGAGTGGGAGTTAAGGCAATT
The DNA here is from genome assembly GCA_016785325.1 of Chascanopsetta lugubris. Taxonomy (NCBI): domain Eukaryota; kingdom Metazoa; phylum Chordata; class Actinopteri; order Pleuronectiformes; family Bothidae; genus Chascanopsetta; species Chascanopsetta lugubris. Next base: position 29,459 of record JAFBJT010111465.1, on the reverse strand, counting down.
AATATGCTTTAATACTTTGTTCCTCCTGAATAGCTTAGGGTGTTTTTTTTTTCTCCTCTTGTTAAGTAGATACAGAGAAGAGTGAGGTGACAACTTTTTGTTCAATCATTGTTCATAGGAAAGTGTCAGCACAAAGACAGAACCATAAAGTTCCTCTTTTGCTTATAGAGGGAAGTTAGTTCACACATTGAGTGCACAACTGTTTTCATGCTCTCAGAAGCATTTGCATCAAGGCCAGGAGATTAAACGTGTGGGTTGGGAACCGGAGAGATTGTGCTGTCTCGCTTGGGGCCTCGGGTGCCAGAGTTCTAGCTTTCATTGCGCTGGGTGAGAGATTTCTCCTGGACATTTCACTCTCTGTGCCTACAGGTGGGTGGTTCACAAGCTGTAGGTGGCAGCCGCTGTGGATTTCATGCGAAAGTACAGAGGAGGTGGCTGCGGAAAAAAAAATGTTTCACAATGGCCAATATTCAATACTGTACGCGGAGATGCTGAATCCCACACTCTGTAAACTCATTTGGAGTTATAATAGTTACATCGTGGGTGTTGCCGTTTAAAAACAAACACATGTATAATATCAGTTTTAGACTTCATAATGGTGAATCAATGGAGAGTGATGTGTTAAGTCAGTGAAGGAAATGATTGCCATGAATTGATGATTAATTGATTTTGAATTTTAAAAAATGAGGTCCCTCAATATTGGTGTTTAATAGTTGACAGTGAACTAAATCATTGGAAATGATGTAATGTTGAACTGTTGTACGATTTTTCTGCTATTTCTTGAATCTAAACTGAGAATTACATGTGTAGAGGAGATTCACTGATACTGAAAATAATCATTATCCCCATGCATCTGTGATATCGTGCACTTTAATAGCTGGGTTTCCATCCTAACATCAATGTAGAATGCAGCCATATGGTGCAAGTGCTCAGAGCACATTTGATTTCATGCATAATGTAAAAAAGGTTACTTTAAATGCTTATTTAAAACCAGTCATCTCCTTCTTTTTCCAAGCCTCCATGTTCAGTGCGGTGGTGCTGGTGCTTGGCTGTCTGCTGCAGAGGAAACTGGTGACCACTGAGGGGCATCATGGGACCAACGGCTTTGTCTTCTATGCAGTTCATGTGGAGGGGGACTCTGAAGACGCACGAGCTCTGGCCGTGCAGCATGGACTGGAGTTCGTACAACAGGTCAGTGCAGGTTTTAAACCCCCGCTGTTCCCCCTGTCTGTAATTTATACGTCCTATATCCCATTTGGGATCTTTTTTTCTTTTTTTCTACTTCTCAAGGGCTGTGAAAGTGCTGACTGCTATTTCCTACTTGAGGGGTATCTGACTTTCATCAAATTACAGCAGCGTCTCTGAATATTTCATATCTGATCAAAGATGCAAGCAGTAGACACACACGCACATACACACACACACACACGCCAAGAAACATACATAGGAGTGCACCAAACGCTCGGACAACATATTGCTATTTCAGCATATATATTTCTATATATATATTTATATCCATGTGTATGAACATTGACACCAAATTGCAGTGAACACACTTACAACATTTTCTTTCATTTTGCCGTCTCCTTCATTCAGACAAATACCATAATGCATCATCATGTGACTATCTCTCACTTCATCAGTTCTGGCAGAATTGCTGTTTTGTCAAATCATTGTGACTTAAGGTTTTGTGTGACACATTGTATTTCCCAACTCCTCCCCCTTTGAAAATGTATCAGAAAATACACAAGGTAGGTATCCAGATGTCGTCTGCTGTTAGAAACAGAGTTCATCTGAACGCCTCTGGACATTTTTGTCGTTTGTCATTGTGAGATTTATCCACATTGGTACTTAAAAAGGTTACTTTGGTTATCGAGTCTGAAACTGTGTCAGTTTCCTCCAATAAACCGCACTATAAATGAAGGGTCTTGGTGTGGTGGAATACAGTTGTGCCGCAGGGTTCAAAGACTTGGTTCAAGGGTGTAAGAGATTTTAAATAAGTGAACTTCTTCTGATTCTCTTTTGTGAACGATTCACATTCGAGATCCAGATTTAAAAGGTAAGGGTCCTCATGAGTTGACACTCATTCCTGCTGTGCTCTGTTGAATTGAAATTAATCTTTTATTCAGCGTCCTTTCAAATGTAAAGACTGACTGATCAACACAGATTCTTTGGATAAAATGCGCCATTATTATTACTGTGATTAAAAACATCAGAGAACAGTTCAGATACTTATGCAGATACTGTTAGTGTCTGACCTTGAATATGCTGAGCTTTACATTGAATATCTCCATTGAATCTCCTATTAGTCCTGTGTATAGATTGTATAGACAAGAGCCCAAGTGGGGAGCAATCTGAGAAAACAGTATTACATCACACCGTCAGCCTCTCAGAGTCTCCGTGAGAGGTTTGAGTCGCAAGTCTGTCAGTTTAAAGTGTCGTCTACTTTGTTCTCTGCTGGCAGATGTGTGTCCCCGCATTGATTCCGCTCACAGCAGATGATCAAACACTCTGTTTATTTGAAGTAACTGATGAGTGATACTGGAGACGTGTGCCTGTGCTTGTGTTTTGACGTTATTGATAAGACTCGGTGGGGGCGTCCGCTGGCCTGGTGTGAGGCTGTGTGCAGCGTCGGCTCTGGGGAGCGGCGACGCAAGCTCATTTCAACCTTGGCCCCGCTGCCTCCGCCTCTGCCGCTGCTGCCTGGATCATGAATAAAACATCTCTTTGACCTTTATCAGAAGTGTATTGGACAGTCCACCCCCGTCTCTGTCTTCCTCTCTGCTTGTCTCTCGCTCATTGTCCCTCATGTATGCACAAAAACAGCTCTGCCTCTTCCGCCGTTACTCTACGCTCTCTGAGACGCAACTGGCCGACAATGCTTTCGGCAGCATCGGAGAAATGTACAAATGATAATCAGAATTTGCGTTTCTGTTTTGTTTTAGTATGCGATGAAACAATTGTACAGCGATGGGATGCTGTTATGCGATTGCGTCCTTTCTCTCGCATTTTTAGCCGTAAGCATGGTTATGCGTTATTAAAAGGTGTACAGTTCGGCAACACCCCGTCCTGAAAGCCTCAACACACCCCCACTTACACAGCCGCCCCCGCCCCCCCTCTAGGGCCCAATCTGCTGACTGGCTCCTTTCACCTGTCTGTCGCCAGAGGCTGATGCTAAATGTCACTGACACTCAATCGCCTTTGTTCAGTTAAACCTATTTTAATTGTGTCACCTGTGATTTGTGCCTCGCATGTGGCAAATATCATATATCAAGAGGAAGCCGCTGCTTCACAATATTCTGTGATTATTATTTTTTTCTCTTTTTTTCCACCCCCTTGAAAACATTGAAGTGGAATGAGAAGTCTGACAAGCCCAACACCAGTTCGGAGGATTGTGATGTCTGCTGGCATTCCGGTGGTAATGTTGCATGAGTGGAATGGGAATCAAATGTCTCCATGCTGGCACTCAACATATTGTTGGTCTCTTTGATTTAGTGTACAGCATCCAGGAAAATGTCATCACGTCTCTCCATTGTGGAGACTTGACATATCCATTTTGCAACTGTAAAATACAAAGGAAAACAAAGCGAAATGCCCAAGTTGATGTCTTAATGCCACATGGACAGATTTACTGTGATGCACTGGAGTTATGCTTCTGTGTCTGGTTGCTAGCTGCCACAGTGAAGCCCTCCCTGCCAGTCTATGTACGGTGCTTTTTAATGTACCAGAGAGAAAGAGAGAGGGCTTTATCCTTATTCATTCCTACGTAGTCTTAGAAATATCAAAGATGTTGTTTGCAACTGAAGCGTATCACGTTGGTGTGAAAGACAGTCAGGTGGCAGTGGTTTTTGTTGTCACGTAGTTCCATTTTTCAACAGCAGATGGCAGGATTGTCTGAGAATGTTTGTTTGTCGTCCAAACAAACTAGCCCACCACCCCTCTTACCATACTGCATAAAATTGGCACATTTTTATTAACTGGTCTGAACTTTACATTTAATCATAGCTTCCTGTCAAATAGACTCTTTGTTACTAGTATGGCCACGCTATCATCTAGAGACAGATGTCTCACTCTAGTGGTAAAAATGTGGTATTACGGGATGGCGCTGTAAAACTGCTGGTAACATATTTGTAAAGCAGTTCTCTTGCGTTGTTGATATGATGCCACTGTGTTTGTCACAAAATTCTCGAATAGTATTTGAGGCCATTGCTGATTTGAAGGCCCAAAAACCCTGCCTGAATACAAATGCTACATACAGCAAAGAAACAAACCCATCAAATGCAGTGGACCTAGGAACCTCAGACAGGTAATTATTATATCAGTGTAGCAGTGTGGATTCGAAGATTAGTATCATACAATGGCTGAGTGTCATCTCCAGCCAAGGCTGTGGTGGTATAATGTAATGTAATCACTGTGAACCAGGGAGACAGAGGAGCCTTGACTCTGCAGGTGATGGCAGCCATTACACGTGCAGGGTTTCACACACGACTACCAAGGAAAAACAACCTGATTGTCATCTGAAATAGCTGATTTTCCCTTTCAAGTTCTGCCGCTATAGAACAACAGCATGGTGACTTGATATTACACGCTGACTTAAGAAGAAAAAAAGAAGTCTCGGCTTGCAGCCGTAGACTGACAATGCGGCCGACCTACTTTTAAGTTGCATCACATGATACCGCATTGTTTACAGGTATTATTTTCCTGCTTACTTAACAGTTTGTAAATCCGATTAGAGCCAGATTAAGTCTATGTGTTGTATTGTTATTATTTTAGCTGAGTTCACTGCTTCAGAAATTACATTTGGCTGTTTCTGTGTGTGTGTGTGTGTGTGTGTGTGTTAGAGAGAGAGAGAGAGCGTGTGAGAGAGGGGGAGAGAGAGAGAGAGAGAGAGGGAGGGTAGAGTGTGTGTGTGTGCGCTTTGGGTTTTTGTCTTGAACTCTGACACCAGGAAGTCCCTGGTCTACAACCAATGGTGAAAGGCCTCCCAGATCCCCCTTCTCTCCAGTCAGGTGGAATACTGCCGGCAGATTACCATATCATTACCATATCATTAGCATAACATTACTGCAGCACAGCTTGGCTCGCTGTCTGCGGATGTGCTATCAGCTCATCGAGAGATTCAATCCCCAATCCGCTCCATGCTTCCAACCCTCCCTCCCCTCCCCTCCACCTCCCCCTCCCCTCCACCTCCCTTCCCTTCCCTCTGTACACTCGAGGTGTGTTTTCCATCTGAGTAAAGCAGATGTAATTGAGGTAGAGCACTAGATTTAGTGGCTAAATGAAATCACACAAATGCTTCACAATCAGCCGGGGCCGCTGTCGTACACATTCAGAGAGCTCCTTCTCTGAAAACCTCATAGTGCTGCAGCCAATACAGAATTTCTAATATCCTCTCTGAAATGGCCCCAGTGAGATGCTAAGCTATGTCAAGCCTGGCTCTCCCTGGATTACTCGAGACTGTGATGTTTGGTGTGTGTGTGTGTGTGTGTGTGTGTGTGTGCGTGCACATGCGCACGCAAGTAAAAAAAAATTTTTTTTAAAAAGGCCAAGCTGCAGCCATCTTCTCCCTGGCCCCTTCCGTTCCCTCTTCTGTACCACAGGGCACCCGGGGCACCGAAAGGGACACCAATCCTCTAATGGTTGGGAGCGAGGGCCCATTCCATTAGTCAGGGGGCCCAGAGTTCACTGCTGTTCCCCAGCATGAGGAAGGTGGAGGGAGTGAAATGGAGGCAGGTGTTGGCCGGGGGCAAGACAGAGGGCAACGCGGCACCAGCTGCATGCTGGGAAATGCACATCCCCACTCCTTCACTGCCTTTTTCTATTTCTTTGTGCACACACCTTGTGCATGTATGGTCTGCACAACACACACACACACACACACACATACACACGCACGCGCGCGCGCACACACGCACGCACATACACACACACACACACACTCCTCCTATCACCCGCTTTTGTCACCAATTTCATTCATTCCAGTAAGCTTTTCTCCATTTCCCTTATCTCTTTCTTTCGCTCTCTCAGCCTCGCACACTCATTCACTCACGCCTATCTCCATCTCTTTCATTTTCGCTCTCTCTTTGCTTACACCCCCACCCCTCGCTCAAGCCCCGCTTATACCTCACTCTCATTTGTAAAATGCAGAGAGGACCTGACTGAGGAATACTGTATGTGGGAGAAGATGTGGTTTCCCTCCCAGGTGGGAAACTCTGCTGGGAGGTGGAGGAGAAGGAGGGGGAGGAGGAGGAGGAGGAGGAGGAGGACGAAGGAAAAAGAGGAACAGGGAGGAAAGAAGGGGCGAGGAGGAGAGCACAAATTATGATACCACTCCCTCTCCTCTCTCTCTCTCTCTCTCTCTCTCTCTCTCTCTCTCCCCTCCCTCTCTCAGGACTGAGATGATATATGGCTGCAAAGGCCACACGTTGGCCGTGTGATGGATTAAAGCACTTTGTAGGAAAATTACTGAGAGCGGCTCAGCACGCCCGAGTCTGGCCCTTAATAAAATTCTCTTCAATATTGAAATGGTGAGAGAGAGAGAGTGAGAAAGAGGGAGAGAGACAATGGAAGAAGGTGTGGGAAAGAGGGGGGGGGCAGTGAACGGTCCTATCATGTAAACAAAATCTAGATTCCAAATAAAGAGCTGTAATTGGGAGTTTTTCATGGCTTTATCTTTGGAGAGTTGAATTTATTCATCGGTGCAAATTGACGGTGGCTCAAGATGGACAGAGTGACCTGTGTACAGGCCTGTCATCCCAGTTTGGACGACTAGTTTCTCCTTTTTTTATTCCTGTGATCAGAAACGATCCCCATTTTTTAAACATAGTGTGTTTGAGATTATATTTTGTAGTTGTGTCATTTTAAATAGTACTGTGGATCCCCCCCCCCTTTTCTTCCTGTATTTCCTGCCAATACGGTAACCAACAAGGCTTAACCGCTCACCCCATTTAGCCCCTAGCAAACTCCTCCATCACCCAGCCCTCCTCTCATCCCCTGCTCACTGCCTCTCCACAGTCAGGGCTGTGGAGGCCACAGCCCCTGTTGGGCTGTTAGTGTACACACCAGCTGCTGTGTCCTCCATATAGGGTGGGCTGCCTCACGTGGGGCTCGCACACACAGCTTCAATGACTTCTGATGTCTTGATGTTTGCTTTTGTTTATCCCGCGTGCGTCTCCTGTCTTCCCTCTCTCTGCCTCTCTTTCCTCTCTCTCTCTCTCTCTCTCTCTGTCTCTCTCCTCTCTGTGTTTGTCAGTTGGAGGCTGTCAGCAGCAATGAGGCTGACAGCCTCGGTGGATGAAGTCCAACGCTGCTGAAACTGCCATCACAGGCTCAGGCACCCATCAGGCTTGAGCTGATGCTTGTTTTAAAAGCAAAAATCGACCTGATTTAAATATACATCTTCTCTGATTGCTACTTCTGCAGGTAATGCCGCCACCAGCAGTAGTGAACAACTATAATAGAGTTGCCCACTGCGTGTGCAAATGATTCATATTTGATGTATGAAAAATGTGAGGTGTGACTAACTGACCGTCTCTGTGCAGTAACGTGAATTGTAGTATTTCTAATTAATTTTAAAGGGGCAGTTTGTAGTTTGGACGTAGTTCTAGTTATGAGCAGTAGAGAAGACAAAGACAAACTTGACAGAGAAATGAGTAAACTCCAGGTGCTCGGAATGAGAAGCTGACTAAACACCATAAGGGCTCATTACTCTAACTAGTGGCAAATAGGTGGTATTACAACGTGAGCTTACAACTAAAGCCATACATGTCCTCGGCATAGTGTCAGGACTGCTATTTCCAAACACTAATGATAGTTTTAGGTCAATCCTAAATATTTTACGGTAAAAAATAGGACAGTGTTGCTGATTTACTATTATATACTATTACAGGTAGAAATGGACAGTTTCCCACAGATCATCATTTAGTTTCACATCAAGTCAAACTTTTTGGAGAGGAAAAACAACCAATACAATTAATTAATTAGATAATTGAAGGGAACAAAGTCGTAAGATGTAAAAACAGATATTAAAATACAAGACCAAACAACACAAATAATAATAATACAATACCCACAGCTCCCACTGAGCTTCTTCACAGTGCGCTAAATCAGCATTTTCTTTCAAGTGTGTTGTTTTGAATGTTGATTCATGAGCCTTTCAGTGGCGCAGTATGATAATCTAAGGTGACACTTGAAGAGGGAACACAAATATGTTTTTTTACTTTACAGTAAACACAGTGAAACAAAAACAAAAACTGACACGAGGAAACTGTTATAATGCAGTGTTGCTACAAATAATATGTATGTGAATAGTGTATGTGTATAGTGTGTAGTGTTTGTGTATATTTTAAAGTCTTCTCCACTCTCCCTAACTGTCCAATATTAATCAAACACAGGTGCAAGTAATTAATAGAAATTCCGAAACAGCTGGAGGCTTTACTGAACAATTTGAATGTGATGTGATCAACTGTTCATACCATAAACATATTTCAGAGCTCTGGATTCTTATTTTCTTGCAGCAGTAATATCAGACATTCTATTGAAGGCTTTGCAGCTCTCATCAGTCAGTCACTTTCCTCTTCACTCCGCAGTGTTATAGTCTGAGTTCCTGTGTCTGGTGTGTGAAGGTCTAGTTGAATTGCAGAGACTAGTGTCAGGTCAGGGTGCTGTCTGTCCTAAGAATGGGTTTGAAGTATTTCATGATAAAAATGTATTGATGTTCTGTCTGGGAAAAAAAAAACTTTTTCACATAAAGGAAGTTGTTGGTCAGTTTTAGTTGAGTTTTGAAGAGTTTGTCATCAACAATGAGGTAGAAAAGAAAATCAAGACAAGACAAATTCACTGTCTGCACGTTCACACGGCTTAACTTCAGAAACACAATTACATTTTGCAATTAGTTGTGAAAGAATACAGCTTGTATTTTGGCTTATTAAAACACATTTATTAATCCACAATGACAAAGTAGAAATATTTGTAGAAATCAATTACACCAAAAACGTAATTATTTATGCACAAAATTATTCTATAATCTCTCATATCTCATCATCGTCAGGCATCACCTGTTTGCCTAATTGATGCTAAAGCTGTGATTAGGACCTGATCAGAGTCTTCACGTGGCAAACTGAGATGATTGAATATTTCTAATGTCATAAACATAACAAAATCTGTTTATTCAGATTATCATTGCAATGCATATCTATTAGGTTTTACAGGATTGCTTAATCAATGATATCGATGAAAAAATATGTGTCATAATATGTAATCCCCGAATCCCAAGGTGATGTCCCATATGTGCTTTGCTCGGACCAGACAAACGTTATGGCAAAAAAATCAATTCTTAATGTCTTCATTTGTTGATTATTTGATGAAACAGCACCAAGGCTCTTCGTTCTGCAACACTTTTGGATTCATTAACACCTCCAACACAGAGGAAGAGGCTCTGGAAAGGCTCTGCATCATTTATTAATGATTTATGGACAGTAACATCATAAGTCATTAGTCACGCCATAGACATCAGAGCAGTATGGTATCTGCTGTTTACATTGTTTATGGATCTTCTGAAGAGATCTACCTCTTGTGGACAGCCAGGACGTCCTAATTTATGTCCAGCACACTGGATGATAGCAATGAGTCAGTGTGTGTGTGTGTGTGTGTCTTTGAACACTCTCATGATTAGTGTTCTCAGTGACTAGCTGGCTGATGGGGTTGATTTGTCCGACAGTGCTGTGTGTCAGGCAGCCTCAGCGACCGCACTGGAGAACATGAGTGAAGGAGCGAATAATTGATAGTGACAAGGCGCTCCCAGCCTTAATTGCTGCTGGTGAATTAGATTACCTTTTCAAAGTGCCTTCATTAGCAGAGGGAGAGCCATACCAATGGTCCCCTGATTGGCCTCATATTGTTTTGCTGTGAACCTGCGCTGGCAGGGCACTGGGATGTGTGCGTGTGTTTGGGATGGATAGTGCGTGTTTGTTGTGGGTGGTTTGGAAATTGCTCACTAATTTGGGCAGCTCTAGTTTGACTGCAAGTGTACATCTTGTGTGTTACCCACACATCTAGTGTCACTCTTGTCACGTTGTCAGATTGACACAGTTTGTCAAGTGTTAATATGTCTTTTATGGTTCAATTGTAGAATTGTACGTGTCAATGTGTCTCTGGGATTTTTGTTGCTACCCATCTTCAGCTGGCATAAGTCGCGTGTTACATTAAGGATGCAGTGTGTACGATTTCCGCTTATTTTTGTCACTTCTGAAACTATTACAAAACATTTTTATGGATTATGATCACCTAAATGTATTGTTTTTTTCCATTACCCTTAAATAAGCCCATTAACATATATTTACATGTGGAGTGAGTCCTAGTCCACCATGTTTTTACAGTAGCCCAAAGTGGACATACTAAGCATCTTTAGAGTTTCAATGGAAACTGAAGTCTACCATAGATTATCCTGCAGGCTCAGAAGGATGAGCGTGAGGTGATGGATACAACACACAGCTTCACCTCTAGAGGTCACCAGATCTTACACACTGCACCTTTAAGTGTGCCTGTCGTGTGACTCTTATTCACAATGGAATGAAGAATATTCAAAATCTGACCTCACTGACTCTGACAGACCCTCAGGTGCAACAACAGACCTGACCCAGGACTGAAAAAAACCCTCGCTTTACAAATAGTGGGTCACAGGTAAAGTCACAGGATCAGCACCACGGAGAGCGACACTCCAGGGGGGAGAGTTTCAGTGTAACTCGAAACCAAATCCTGGGCTGAAGAATATTTAGAAAATGCCTTGATCTTAAAACACGACCAGTTCCTCTGTACCTTACATATATACAACACACCAATCAGTGCTCTAAAGTATGGTTATCCAAGGTATTGCAATTTGTGACCCTGCGTGCAGCTATCATTCTTTTGTGACAGAGCTGCAGGGCTTCATGTATCCGATCACTTTTTGACATAAAACAGCACTGTAGCCTGCTTTTATTGCTTTTTATTTGCGCAGTAGCACAAAATCAATAAGCAACTTTTGAAATACAGCACATTATGCCATGTTTTATGGCCTCCTTGTAAAAAAAATATGTTCAAAATCGCTGGGGATTTTGGAAATTGAATTTAAAGTTAAGTGCTGTATCTAAAAAAAAAATAGTCTCTGCAATCCATAGATCGATGGAAAACATTTCCCCTGTTAAAATGGTTAGAAATCAAACATAACTTGTTTATGAAATAATGCTTAAGATTTTCTTCAAAGAGGCAATAGTAATGAAAAGAGCTCCTTGGTGGTTATAGTGGGTGTCTGTTTGTTTTTCAGGGTGGCAGAAACAAATAGTAACAGTATACCAGTTCTTTGATACTCTGTGAAAGGTTCTGACAACAATCAAGGACGAACTCAACACATGTACTGTATGAGCAAATCCCAGTCAATGTATAGATGTTAAAGGTTTGAAATGGTGGAGGCCATGGCTGTTCAAGTGTAGTTAAGTGGTGCTGAATGGCCCTGTCTATAGAAGGGGACATTATCAGTGGCACTATATCGTAAGGTTTCTGTTGGATGATCTCTACATTTGTTCTCGTGGCACCGAAGTGACGCCACAGCTTCAAACTTGGACGTAGTGACTTGAAACTCAAACACTCCGGCTGAAGAGAAGTGTCTACCAGCTAGCCGTCAGTTTTGAAATGCCACCCTAAATGTGGGCAGCGATAGAACGGATTTTCCAGAAATAGAGCAGAGACAGTAGAGAGCAGTTATTGTTCCATGTGGAGTAGGTGACATGGGTGTATTCTTGAAGAAAGAAAAAAAAAAAATAAAACGTTCTGCCCAAACCCCAAAATCCTAAATGTAACCCCCTTTATCCGCTGCAGCAGCAGTTTCATCTTCAGGCACCCCTCCGCATCCCATTTCCATATCTGTTTCCAGTCACTGCTCCGTCACCAGCCCCCTCGGCAGCAGCCCCCCCCCTTCCCCCCCTTCCCCAAAAACCCACTGGCATCCCCTGTCCCTGTCTCATACTTCATCCCTGCTCCATCCAGCCTGAAGCCCCCCTGCTGAGTTAAATGGAGTGTGCTGGTGTCAGGGAGTCGCGTGCGCGGAGTTCAGTTCAGCTCGGCTCAGCTCGGCTCAGCTGGGCTGCTACAGCGTTATAAACTTACTGTGTGATTATTGTCAGAGCGAGACTCCTCTGCCCGGGAGGTCCACGCTGATGGGCACTGTGTCACCGGGAACAGCCAGGCATGGAAGGTTAGATGAGGGAGAGCAAAGGAGGGAATGAGGAGCAGGGGCTGAAAGAAACAGGAGTGAGGAAAGCGTGCAGGGAGGGAAGAGAGATGCTGTTGGCAGTGGCTGCCTGGAACTGAGTGAGAAAGGAGAGAGGGAAGATAGAGGAAAGAGAACAAGCAGGGAGGGGGGGGGGGATCATCAAAGGGAAGGGAAGGCCAAGTTGAGCAAGGGAAACCTGATGTGTACCTATCACAGCGGACAAAGACAAGGGAAGACACACGGGGAGTGATATAAAGAGGGAGAAGCAGAGGAATAATGTGCCGGGAGAAGAAAGAGAAGCAGCAGGGAAATCAGCAGAGGGGAGAGAAAGAGAGGGGAGGGGGGGGAGGACGGGCTGGAAAAGAAAGGCAAAGAGAGAAATTAGAGAGAAAAATTTCAAGCGAGTGATGTGTGTCGTGATTGTTTTCTCTCTCTCTCGCTCCCTCCCTGCCTCTCTCTCCCTGTTTCCCTCTAAACGGTCGGGATGTGGCCTGTATCTCCCGGCAAGAAGGAACTCAATTTGGGACAATTTACTCGGCAGTCTCAGCCCTGATGCACCTCAGGGACAGAGAATAGAGCGAATGAAAGTGAAGGAAGATAGAATCAGCAAGCCTCACACACACACACACACACACACACACACACACACACACACACAGGCGCCGGCGCGCACACATGCCAGCGCATTGCACACAATTGCTGCCGAGTAGATTTCACTTAGTTAGTTCTAACTCTCCCAGGCGGTCAATACGATTGAGTTTATAAGGCTTGGAAATGAAAAGCCCAGGATAAAGTTAGATAAACTGTGTGCTATTTGATTTCAGCCCACCTCTTCCAGAAAAACCCACACAAGACAGATGGCCAGAGGGGATACGCAGAAATCATGTTGTGGGGTCGTTTGGGTGATTAGGCTGAATGTGTTACACGCTCCACCTGTATATTGGTCTCTGTTCTAGCGAAAACACAAATTGCATGATATACAAAATGCAGACCTACTCTTATTATTTTGAGTTGCAAAGGGCACATCGCATCTCATGTTGTGTAACTCTGAAAGTGTGGGCTCCTCTGACCTGACCACACACCCTGTCTCCGTGCTTACAGGTTGGCAGCCTGGAGGGTGTGTACAGCCTGAGAGACAGCAGGGGGCGCTCTGACCGAGTCACCTTTGAAAGCAGGCTTGCGACTGCAGCAGGGGTGAGTTTTCTTTTTTAGTTTTTTTTTTAACTGTACCAATAAATCAACGCCCTGCTAAATAAAATTGGATCTGGGGAGGGGAGGGGAATGGAGATGCACGTTCCCAAAAGAGCTGGGATGTTTGTTTTTTTTTCCCCTCCCATTCTTTTTTTCATGGCCTAACTTGCACTCTCTGTTTAACACAGCGGGAAATGGATTTGCGTCGAAAGCAAATCAGAGTGTTCAGCTACTTAGACGTGAGAGTTTGATACATTTAACATGGCCACGTCAAGGTGAATTCACACCCCGGCATTGGTTCTGATTTTACACAGCATGTATATGCAAATGGGAGTTAATTCGGCTGGCGTTGCTGTTTTAATCAGGGTGTAGTGTTGATTAGCGAGAAGGAGAATGGAAAAAAAAAAGAAAAGCAGAGCCGTGTGGTGAGTAATGGCTGAAAGTTGTTTACCTTGCTTGTGGAGCTCGTGTGCCTGTTCCACCCGATATCACTTTGTGCCACCCGCCCCCCTTCCCTCCCTCGCTCGCTCGCTCGCTCGCTCCCTCGCCACCTTCAGCAAGCCTTTCTGCGCACAATGCAGCCTCCTCACCGGGCCCCCGTTGCCAGGGAAACCGTCACCCACTGAGACATCCCATGACAGCCCAGGGTAGGGGAGGAGGGAGAGGGAGGCGGGGAGCGAGATGCGGCCTTGGTGCTGTCCTCTCTCCAGGGTTCACCAGACCTCTGGCCCCTCCGCAACACACTGGTCCTTCAGTGACACACAGATACAAAACACACAAGGCAGCAGTTTCTTTATACACACTCACACACACACACACACGCATACGTGCGCACACACACCCACGATGAATCGAAAAACACAGGAGCACAGGAGAAAGTAAAAGAGAGGAGGATTCCAAACTTTCTGATTCAGACTTATCATCTGAATCAGTGTGCGTGTGATTAATTGAAGTAATTTATGCATAATCTTCAGTGAGTCCATGTATGGTTCATGATTTCATTAAACTGTAACTTTAATTACTTTTCTACCATGGTAACTTTAAGGTGAAAATGAATTTGCGCCCACCCCCCTCCCCCCCAAAAGAAAATGTCCTACACTTTTTAATGAGTTCTAAATGCAATGGATTGCACAAATAATGTTTTTGGATCATGAACAATTGCACATTTGGACAGAGTCTCTTCCCAAAACACTCACATTTTCAGATGTTCATTTTCCATGATTTAAAATGTGTAATTTGTCTCTTCAAAAAAATGTGGGGTTAGAAAACACCGCCATCTTCAAGCCAGTAGCACACCCTTGATCACGTCCTTGTCGCCCAATCAATCAGGCCACTAGAATCCGGTGTAATTGCAAATTTCAAGCAGCAACATTCATTTTTGTGTAGCGTTATGGAAGAAGTATTTATCGTGGGTTGTGTGTTGCCAAGCATAATTACAGTGAGTTAGCAACAGTAGCTGGCCAGCTGCCAAAGCCTGAGCTATACTCCATCCGCCCACCTCTGACCAGACCTCTGTCTACACAAACCTGTGCTGCTGCCTCTCACTCTGCATCACACACTGTACTTTGCATTGCATGGCAGGTGGGTTACATTATAGAGCTCACTAATTGCTGCACCATGCCAGGTGGAGTTAATGTTGCTTTAGAGCTTCTTAAACTGTCTGCAGTGGTAAAAGAAAACACCGCCGCAGATAAATCGAGTCAGAGACATTGAGGTCGCGTATTGTTAACATACAGGCATATTTAATGTGTCGATGCATTCGATTTAATGTCAACGAGTTTGAGCATAAAATGAAAATATTTTCGGACAAAATTGCATCAGTCTGCACAATGGCTACGGCATCAGGGCAGATGTCAGATTTCATCATCAGTATCCATCTGAGAGATTAGAAACATGTCAGTTTCATGTCCATAGCTGATATCAACATCTGATAAATATCCCCAGATCATCCTCAAATAATCAAAAATATTAAAATATCGAATATATCAAAATAGAATCTGTGTGTTTAGAAGAAACAGTCATGACATTGTACCAGAGACGTCAATTTATTTTTTTCTGTAGATATCAACAGATCGGATAGAACCCGTGTGGCCACCTTGTAATACCACTTTTTTAACACTAGAGTGAGTCATGAGCCATTTCCATCCACACCATGTATGGCTCCAAACAGAAAACAGACTTACAATGCGGTTTCAGCTTGACTGTTTATCTACAGATATTATATTATATTATCATTAAATACATTTACTTCATTACTTCCTGTATCCATGTTAAAGTAATGGCTTCTGGATACGTTTCTTATTGACTGCAGCCGTTCTGAAACCATATTGTAATCATGGTTTTCACAAAGCTTTTCCTTTTTCATCAATGGGCCACATATCGTACTACTTTTCACAGAATCGTCCCATTGTTTACTTTATTGATCCTCAACGGGAAATCCATACATATTGATCTTCTTTTACTTGTGGAAATAAAGTCATTTTACCAGGAAGTGCTCTGGCCCTACTGCTGACCAAGTATTGAAGGAGTAGAAGTTTTTCCTGCTATAATTGACCACCATACTATTACTACTATAGATCCCCCTGTGCATACATGGCAGCTATGGAATTGCACCTCCTAAAGCAATGTGCAACTTGCATGATATTATCTTTATTGTGCAATCCATGGACTGACGCACTATTAGGTTAAACTCTAAATGTTGGGACCAACGTGCCACGTAACCACTGTTTTCACAGAAGCACATTAAGCCACTCACATCTACACAAATTGAAAGCAAACCCTAATAATTAAGAGTTACAGATGATGATGTGGGACCGAGGTAAACAAATGATAATGCATAATAACTCGTCAGAAATCCCAACGCAGCACAAGTGATTGAAAACATTGTTTAATTCTTCGTGATGAAAAATCCTTTAAAAGGCAAAACAGTTCACTTCAGCGCATGAATGTGTTTGCACTGCAGAAAAAAAAAAGAGAAAAGAAATCACAAACACCCTCCATAAATCAATAGGAACTGCAGCAGCCGCTGTCGCTCATCAAACACCGGCTGTATATGGTGAGGCGGTCCATGGGATAGGAGCTCACATGTGGAGAGCTGTATGATAACAGCTTATTGTTTACCGCTGGAACACACACACAATCACACACGTGTGCACACACAACACCCACAGGGTGGGGGATCCATGGTGGTTTCTCCGAGGAGAGGCGGGGGGGGGGGGGGGGGTGGGGTGTGGGGGGGGGGGCGGGGGGGGGGGGGGGGGGGGGGGGGGGGGGGGGGTTCATCGCTATGTAATCCCGGCTGACGGTGCCCTCTGTCAGCACAGCAACAATCAGCTGCTACATTAATCGCACTGCTAATGACATAATTAGCAAGGCTGTGTAAAAACAGATCAGCACAAACATATGAGGGTCATATTCAACACACACACACACTCGTACGTTGCAACGCTTCACATACGTTCACATTTTATTTGCATGGATATGCGAGCACACGCAACCAGGACTCTGTCCACACAGTCTGACAGGTCTTTGATATAGTCTCTGTAATTCCTCCTGTCCTTTTCTGAACCTTGTTTACCTCAGACCTGTCCTCCCCTCAGTGACCCTCATCCAAACTCTCCTAACCACCGTACGTCTTGCAGCGTCATCCTCAAACGCACAGTTGTGACTCTGACTGACCTTTAATAGAATGTCTCACAAAATAAACCCCCGCTGGCTTCTGACTAAAACGCCCCCGTTCCCTGCTGGTGTGCTACAAACACTTAATGCACACGGAGCACAAACAGCGGTTCAGTCCTCTGACGTGCATGTTTGAATACTGTTTGTTTCCTCATGTTATCAGCTTTTTGGAGTCAAACAAAGTATTTGGAGTCGACTGCAGTACGTGATGCTGTCTCTGTAACCTTGAACAACGAGAGGCTCTGTGCTGAGGGATGTCAGAGACACATGGCAAATGTGCTTTTTTAGCTGTGTATGGGAAGTAATCAGTTTAGAGCGTGTGCTTGTCTGGAGCGAAATCAATTCAACTAAACATGTCTCCACCTTCTCTCAAATGAACCTCAGCCAAGTGGCTCACCACTTGAATTTATGTCACACCACAAAGCATCGCCTTAAAGACTTGGATCGTACATATCACTGCAAATTAAAAGAGGGCAAAAATACTCGCAACATTTGCTGTCGCAGAACGAGCGCTGGACATGCACGGGTGTGAGAGTTCAAAGAGGAAATGAACAAGTACATGTAGGTGTTGTGTTTGATCTGATCTGCATTGATGTTCCCATTGATCCGGTAGTCAATGCCAATGTGAAAATGATCTCAATCCGGAATTTTTTTTTTTTTTTTCCGGATGTTCGTCAGTCTTTTTTACCAAGAGGAAAAAGCTATACCTAAAATGGTAGTTCACTAATCATGTGATTCAAGATTAGGCTGCTAATGAAAAAAAACAAAACAATATTGGATGGCAATTTTTTAAAGGAGCCAACTGCCATGAGATGGCAAAACCCAGGGGACATCCCATGATTAGTCACAGAATGCTGCTCAGATAATGCCTGGCCTCGCAAGCTTGAATCTCTGACAGAACCAAGAGTCAAACTGAGCTCCTCTAAAACCTGCAAACATGTGGCTACTTGGACATCACGGAGCAAAATGCTGCTTTTGTCTTGATCAGAAAGAGCCGTTTGCAGTCAAAAGGAGTCGACATGGAAATGGTTGATGTGCACAATGAAGCGGAGCTGGAAGTCAGACTCTACTTTTGTAGAGACAGGTTTTTATAGTCCTGACTGCAGGAGCGAGTGCCCACCTTTCCATCCGCTCAGCTCTGTGAAATGGCGTCTTAATCAAATCAAAGTACAGGAGGCTCCCTGCTGACAGGCACCTCACTGTCAGACTGGATGCTCACTCAGTCACCGCCATCGCATTGGCATGAGTTAGTAACAGTTTCGCCTTCTGATGGCGTTGTGAAAAATGATGCCACGCGAGATGAGTCATAGAAGTGCACTCACTTTAATTGCACTGACTCAGACTCTTTAGCACACGTCACTGTCTTTCTCTCTAAAATGCCAATTTTAAAAGTAATAATTTGAGTAAGATTTTTTACAATGACAACAATTTCCTCTGGAAAAGTGGATGAATAATTCTCGCTAATTGTATCTTTCAACCCCTCGAACCAAACCAGTATTATTTAGCTATTTTTTACGGACTTTATTTCCTTATTGCTGCTACACATGTCTCTCTCCCTCCCATTCTTCTTTCTGCACAGGACAGAACAAAAGTTACATTTGAATGTTCCTGGATGCTTCCCCTCTGCTGAAGTGCTTTTTCTGCTTTTCTTTTTCTCCTCCCCTTATTTTTTTATTTTTTTATTTTTTTTGCCTGGCTATTTTTTTTTTTTAAAGACTCTAGTCACATCCGCAATCCCGCGGCCCTATAAGGAGCTTTCACGCTTTTTGGTTTGCTTTAGATGTTTAATACCCACTCTCTTTTGTGTCAGGGAGCCGGAGAGGCGTTAAGAAGCGCTGATAAACCCCACTTAGATCCCTTCCTGGCCCGTCACCCCGGCCTGCCAGGCCGCTTTAGCAGGGAACTGATCTGTGACGGGCTGCCACTCAAACTGAGCACTTCTGAAGGCTGACACAATGGAGTGAGCACCACACTAGAGGGCCCCGGGGGTGGGTGCGGAGGGAGGAGGGAGAAGGGGGTGAAGCAAAGAGAAGGGAGAAGGGGCCAAGAGGTGCCTGAGAAGAAGGCTAGAGGAGGGGCCAGGGTGTATCTGCCTGTTATCTTTCTCTTCTTCAATTTATGCCACTTTTTCCTCCCTCCCTTTATTTAACCGCTCCAAAAAAAAAAAAGTTGGTTTCCCTCTTCACCTTCTGATTGGCTGTAACCAACACAATTCCTCAATTCTGTCTCGTTCTCACCGCGGTCTGGACTTCCAGCGTGTCACGTGGAGATGGGTGACAGAATGAAGATGCCGAGAGGTGGTGGGCGGGGTCAAAGGATGAGTGGTGCATCAGGGCCCGGGCGTTTGTGGCGGTGGGCGTCCTGCGGCGTGCTCACTACCGCATAATGGCAGAGCTGATCCAACTGGGAGGCCCGTCCAGTCCGGGGATGACTCAGTGTCGGGAAGCGAGGCGCTGTGATTGACAGGTGGCGGCGTTGGGGGTGAAGCGGTGAGCCTGGGGGTATGCGGGGCATGCGGCCACTGCTGCTGTCGGCATCGCCTTCCCGAGGGGCCGTGGGTGGGAAGCGAAGCCCAAAATGTCAGCGCTGATATCTGTGCAGCTCCACGCGTATCACACTGCTGCAGCTGGCTGCCATACACCGCATCCACTCATTCATGTAGAGACATGTGCGCGTGCACACACACACACACACACTAACGCACGCACGCACACACACACATACACACACACACACACCCCTACTCTTTTTTCTCTCTGCTATTCTAGAACCACGTATATCCGCACACGTTTATTATTAGATGTCTACACACACACACACACACACACACACACACACACACACGCAGTTTTGCTCACTCCATCTCACTGTCTTTCCTCTCCTCCTCCTGCAATCGTTCCGTTTTGTTCTACCTCAGCCGTTCCATCACGCAAGTGCTCGGCCGCTCTGTTTTTCTCCCTCACTGCTCCAAAATAATACGTCTAAATAAGTTAATTTTTAAAATATTATTTCTCCTTCCTGTGTCTTTTTCATGCATCTTACCTCTATTTATAATCATTTTGGTGCATTGACAATGGACTTTGTATTGGTGCAATGTGTTGCTCTCATTGTGTGTGTGTGTGTGTGTGTGTGTGCGCGCGCGCGCGCGTGTGTGTGTGTGTGTGTGTGTGTATGTGTGCACGCCGCCTATATGTCACAGCTGGATGATGAATGCGCTGACAGTGGAGGGGTCAGTGTCACAGACAGTGTGGTCAATTGCCCCCCGTCCCCTGAGTCTAACCTTGAGCAACACTCCCTAAAGAGTCTCAATCTGCCATTAAGGTCCACGCCCACACACACACACACACACACACACACACACACACACACACACACACACACACACACACACACACACACATTCCCTGGTGAGTGTGTGCCATTAGTAGCTGGCAGGGGCTGGTTTGACAGAGAGCGATTAGCTACCTATCATGTGTATTGATCACTGTGTCCTGGCTGCTCCCCCCGAGGAGGGGCTTAAGGGGGTTTTACAAGGTAGCACACACACACACACACACACACACACTGACACATACACAGCTACATCCTCATCTCCATGGTTAATGTTGCCATATAAAGGATGATGTTATGATTTATGTGTTACCCTATCTTGCATTTTTTGTGTCCAACTGGCACAAAAAAATCTTTGTTTTTAAAATGTTTCCCCATCTTTATTGGACATTGTTTGCTTTGCGGAATAGTTGATTGGAATTAGTAGCTGCATGTGTTGTTGACAGGTTAAACGGCACCACTAAATAAATACCAGAAGGTGTTGTGGTCGTGCTGGATACACCTGTGTTTGGATGACAAATTTAATTTCAGAATGAAATCATTTTTAAGAAGGTGCACCTTTTTAATATGCCAAATCCCGGCTCAGTTTGGATACCTGCCTTTGATCCCATTTCTGGTGTGGGAAGTTTTTCAAATTGCAAGGGAGACTTATTTGTTTATTGTGTTTATACTTTGCTGATGTGATAAATGACTGCACATTTGGGATCTCTGCATTGAGGGCCACTGTCTGATCCAGGCCAATTATGTTGCAGTTTTACATTGGCAGCAACAGCACAATCAAATGGTTTACCTTAAAGACAGTTGTAGTTTGTAGTTTTTTAAATTTTTTTTATGTTTGAATCTTCAAGAATTGTAGGATCTGAATTGTTAATCCACAAGATCATGGGCTAAAGATGTATTATTTTCCATTAAGCCTCTGCCAGCTATTACTATCCAGTTGTTGGCAGGTGATCACATTTGATCATAAAGTGTTATATAGGACATTATTATTATGTTGGAGCTTATGTAAATCAGTGGACATTTTATGTGTTAGAAATGCATGCCAATGGCAAGAAATCTTAATGGGTTCTACAGGTTGTTACATAAACAGTATATACACGTATGGCACACTTTGTGGCAAACAAGTGCTGTAATTGTCCTTGTAATCTTCTGAAATGTGTGTAAAGTATAAATCTCAGTGGATCCTGTTGTTGATCTGATGTCTATTTAAATTAAGATAAATTAGTTCAAGGTATTCTGCAAACATCCGTTTAAGGACATGTACAGAAATGCAGTATGTATCATATCCTTCTATTGGTTCCGAGCAGCCTCCAGCTCTTGATAATTGAGTCTAATTGAAGAACATGAAGCGGGAATAACACTAGCAAGCTTTTAAGACATAAAAGACCACAGCTGTCTTTCAATGGTATTTATTTTCAACCTCTTTCACTCAGATTTAAGTGCAAGAGGACAATGGTGGGCCGACACTGATAGGGTTGTGTGTGTGTGTGTGTGTGTGTGTGTGTGTGTGTGTGTGTGTGTGTGTGTGTGTGTGTGCGCGTGTGCGTGTGTCTGTGATCCGCTGTTTGATTTAGTGCATCCACCTTCACAAGGACCAGCCTCTTATCAGATCAAAGCTGGGCGCTGCAGCCTATGAAAGAAATTGTGTGTGCGTGTGTGCGTGCGCGCTGCAGAGGACAGAGGTGTAGGTGAGGCAGGGGTGTTTTCATTGCTTTTAACCCAGGACAATGGGACTACATTGGACAGAGCAAACAAGAGCTCTTTGAACTAATGAAGAGGAAACCTTTTACTCTCCTCCACAAAGATGTTCAACTCTCTCTCTCTCTCTCTCTCTCTCTCTCTCTCTCTCTCTCTCTGCAGTGGATTCCCCACTCACTTTCAAACTCAATGAAACAAAATATTTCAGCGGCTCTGTACTTTTAAAGGGTTTGCTTTCATTCCATGGGTGTTAAAAGACCTGGATACAGTGTTAAAGGTGGGACTCATTGATGCATGAAGTACAATTGCTGCACTCATAAAGCAGGTGCACTCGTGACTTCTTCAAGCCCTGTGGTTCTGATGCATGTTCATTCTGATGTTGAAGTATAATCCAAAATGAGATAGCTACTAAAATTCCAGGCAAAAGAACAATTGTAATATGGGATATGTTAGACTTTGTAGTTGAAGGACCTCAACAAATGTGTCAGCTGAATCTTTGTTTCAGTGTTGGATTACGGAGAAGTATTTTTGTTCCATGTCAGTGGTTGTATGTGACAGACACAGCAGTTGCAGTACCACGATTTGGCCACGACCACGTTTCAGCACACTTTGTGCTTGCATCTCTCATCATCCAATCATTTTTATCCTCTTCAATGGCATATTCCACTAACAGCCGTTTCAAACCTTCAAAAACGGCTGAAGATTGAGAGAGCTGCACCACATGAATATTGAATGAAAATTGCAAGTTGTAATATTTCGATCACAAAGTGAAAACCAACAAACAAAGCCAACACCACTTCATTATTCTGTAACAGTAATGTCTGTTGTGTATTTCAGGTGCTGTGGGTGCAGAGGCAGCACGGTCATTACAGAGAGAAACGGGTTCCTGTGACACGACCGGGCCACGGCAAGTTTACGAGTAAGATTTCACTAATATACGTTTTTTTTTTCTCCCTCTGTTACTTTGTTTCTTCTCTTACCTGAGCACTCACGTGAACACAACATATAAAGAGCTCCACGAGGGAATAGGCTGAGGGTAAAGGACGTTGTGATCTGACAAAATGTCATTGCCATCTGACTATATGAGAAACGGGAATGAATAATGTGAATGCATTAACGCTGGCATGGATGCATAAACTAGGGCCAAATGCAGTGTCCTTGTTGCCAGTATGACACAAAAATGAATAGCTGAAATTTGGGTACAGATCAAAGTAACGTCACAACACGTGTGTATGGCCATAATATAAATTTATATTATATAATATAATATATATGATTTTCATGTAAAAGTGCTTGTGATGCTTAATACAGTGCTCATCACAACCCAATGAATTTATGCAATCATCTGCTGCCAAGCTATTTTATCTGTCTTTATAATGTTTTACCATGTATGTGTTTTACTAAATGTATCTAAAAAAGTATTTTTGTGCTACAACAATGAAGTCAGTGTATTGTTTTGTAGTACATGTTAATATTGTTTGTTTGTGTGTGAGGAAGTAGTGGTTTCTGCCCCGACAGATGTTTGAAGAGCGATAGCAAGAAAGTAAAAGATGAAAAACAGGGTGGTGCATGTGCTTCGATTTTGTTCACATCGAGAGAGAGACAGAGCTGGAGAGAGAGAGAGAGAGAGAGAGAGAGAGAGAGAGAGAGAATAAATGTACATCTTGACCCATATGAACTTTTGAAGACTAATGTTTCTTTCTCAGTCTTTCTGTACCGAAGCTTGCCAATGTTGAATATTGCTTGCCAGTTTTAAATATCTCAAAATTCCTGCCAAACACTGCGACTTGGCAGGATGGAAAAGCCTCATTATAGCAGAGTAAACTCTATTAAAGCAAAGGGTGCAGTTATTAAAATCAGTATTACTGCTCACACAAAATCCACATGGTGCATTTTCATTGTATATACACAATTATATATGGAAATGCACCTGTAATAGCTGCTCACTCATCATAAATATGCCTCAAAAAACTGCCAAAGTGGCATCAGTGATGCTTCATTGTATAAATTATATGATTTCACAGCATTATTATTCATTAGGGTGCTTTATCTATTGTTTTAGACACAATGTTCACCTTTATGTTTGAACCCGGCTGGATGAATTCCCCTGTTTCCAGGTAACATTCTACTGTCGGTGGCTTCCTATTGGATTATAGATCCTCTCCTCTCACATTAACCAAAATGTCAAATTATTTGTTTTAATCAGCTGCCGTGTCCTAATTGTACCCGGTTTAATTGGGTGTGTCCTTAGGTTGTGTCATTGATCTTAATGTCAATGTGTCCGTTACCCCAGTGGATCCAAATACGTAGATAAACAGGATATACAGGAGCACATTTGTTAGGAACTCAGTCGTTGGTGTAATGAGGAGAGACATTTTCGTGATTTTGATACACAAATATTAAGCAGTTTATAAAAGTGAAATTGTTCAAAGAGATGTTTTGGTTATTTCCATAAATTGGTGGACAGTTTTCCTCCCATCCACTTTTCTTTGACTGTCAATCACTGTGTAGAAGTGATGTCATTGCAAGTTTTTACTAAAACTGACAATGTGTTAGTTGTTTTGTCCATTGTGGGCTATTGTAGATTCATGGTGCCCCCCCCCCCCCCGTGAGAGGGTCTATTCCTCCTGTTTATTAAAAGAGCTCATTCGAGAGTAATGAAAACAACAATTGATATATTCAGGTGATATATACACTCATAAAAGCACAAGAGTATTTTTAAACATTCTTTGACGTAATATTAATTGGTGTCCACTCAGTAGAGTGGACAACTCAATAGAGTGGACAACTATAGACACTTTTAATGTAACACACATTGTTAATTTAACACTGGCAATTTGCTGTGCACCATTCTATTATTCCTACTGGTATAAGCTTAGATTTCATGTGTTCATAATGGGATTTACATTCTACATAATGCTACGAGGCTATTTCAAATGTAATAAGCCAAAGTATCAGTGATTCACACGGAGAACTGAACCATAGAATCAGATGCTGTTCAGAAAAGAGGTGCTCAGGACTAACATTTATCCATTACACCTCTAATTAATACCTAAGCTTTGTGCATCACAACTGTAATGTAACTGTGAATTCTTTAACACTGTGCAGGATATTATGAAACAAAGTTTCTCACATTCATCATATGTGAGAAATGGATCATGGGGGGTGAATGGCAGTGATATAGAGTGCTGTGCATGGATGAAGTGATGTGAGGAGAGAGAGAGAGAGAGAGAGAGAGAGAGAGAGAGAGAGAGAGAGAGAGAGAGAGAGAGAGAGAGAGAGAGAGAGAGAGAGAGAGAGAGAGAGGCGGTGTGTAACATGTAGTGAATATGGGGAGAAAGGTGCAGGCCTTGATGAAGCGACGGCACAGGCACAGACACTGAGCCAAGCTGTGCCACGGCAATGATATGCTAATGACATGGTAAAGTGCCAGAGCAGACTTCCACCTCACTGGAGGAAATTGAAAACTGGGAGGTCTTACACCATTGGTTGGAGACCTGGGAGTTCCTGAAGTCATAGTTCAAAACAAGAAAAACACACACACACACACACGCGCGCGCACGCACTCACTCACTCACACTCACATGATGGATGTGTGTGTGCTTGCAGGTTCCCAAAGGAAGGAAACTGACAGGCACGGTGAGGAGACGAAGAGTGACCAGTCCCTCACCTTCAACGACCCGCTCTGGACCATGCAGTGGGAGCTGGTGAGTGTGTGTGCGTGCGTGTGTGTGTGTGTGTGTGTGTGTGTTTTCACAGGGCTTATCTGGAAACCTCCTCTCTCTGTCCTCTCAGCTCTCGTCCTCCTGGTGAAGGATGCGCCTCTGACAGGCATAAGTCAGGCAGGCTTTCATGTGTGACTGTTGGGAGAGAGACGGAGGATAGAGGGAGGCTGGGAGATTATGGGGAGAGGGTGAGAACGAGAGGGAAAGCAAAAAGGGGGTCGGCCATGTTGAACTGAGACAGATGTCGGGGATTGATGAGGCCTGGAGCAACAGTGACACATAACTGGGCTGCAACAACAAGACAAGCTCATCCCTTCAGCAGAGCCGTGTTCTCTCTGTTTGACCAGTATGGCAACCAGCAGCAGAGGAGAAGAGGGATGTTTTGGCACGGGAAAGTCTTTCTGTGCTCTCGAATACACGGGCAAAATAAACACCCGCTTTACTCTAGACTTTTCAGGAGGCCCTTCTGTCCCCATGACAATCAAAATGAGGTCTCCGCCGAAATAAAATGCCTCTCATCGGCCCCTTGTTCAAAATAAAGCCATCCATTCTGGTCTGAATTTGATTACACTGGAGGAGGAAGTGCTCGTATAATGCCGAGCAAACATTTTTTTCCATGTTAATGTCTTTTAAAGATCACTTCCCATTTTTGTAACATCCATTCCATCTCAGCACAAGTGCACTTAAATCAAGTCAGAGATGTTCCCCTGGGTAGGCGTTTACCTCCCTCTCTCGTTGTCTTCTCCCTGCAGGACCAAGAGAAGATGTTAAGTCACTTTCTGCAGGTAAACAATGCGCTGGATGGCTCTAATAAAACTACTTAGGCAAAACCCATAGCAAAGGTTTGAGTTTTAAAAGCACAGCGGGGAGCCAATACAGGACTGGGCTCAGGGAGAAGGAATCTACTTTTCTACAATTTACTGTTGTATTGCTCTGCTTATGAATCTTACAGTAGAAGGGTTCAATCGAAGGCTTTGATATCAAATGTGGCAGGTGTGTCGAGATGTTTCAAACCTGGGTGAACCTGCAAAAACAGGCAGTTCGCCCTTATTGTCAACAGTTGACAACGGCGGTGGTATTACAACAACATCGTCAAGAATTGGTAGGCGAGGGACCGGATTGTGGAGCCCTCTGGTCGTTGATTGGTCTTTGACCCATCGCATTTGGGCAACCGTTGGTTGACTGCAGTGAAATAAGAGGGCGAGAAGTGGAGCGCGTCGATTACGGTGCGAGAGAGGGATCGACTTTTCATGTGATCTACATTCACACTTAGAGAGCTGTTACCAGAGATCAGCCATGACGTTCATGGTTGTGATGGAAATCGAGTTTCTTTATAACTTTTTTTGCACGTCCTGTCACACGTCAGACTAAAAAGAGTGCACCGAGGTTGAAGATGGAGCACGTGGCTCCTGCGCTCATGGGCTAATGTATTGGCGAACGATTACCAAAGGTCATCAAGACTGATTGTGACGTGAATCAAAGACGCTCGTCATAGAGTCATCACGGACACACACACTTAGACACGTGGGCGCACGCACACGTATCCCAGTGTACCTACTTGGCGGGACGGCGAGGCTCAGCCAGCCCACTCTGCAGACGTTCTTGACTTATGTGTTAGGGTGTAATCTGACATGGACGGGAGGAGGGAGGGGGGCGGGGTCAGGGATTCACCACGGCAACTGGCAACAGACTGACTGACACCTCAGCTCTCGGGGTAAGATGGAGGGTGAGAGTTACTGGGGCGGGAGGGGGGGGACGGATATGGCTGGAGTGAGCAGGGTCGATGGGGTGTTATATTCACAATGTTCTAATAGAGATTTTGACTTGATTGGTGATGATGAAAAATATTGAGATGTAGATGTCGCACAACTCAATTCTCTCTCTTTCTTTCTTTCTCTCTCTCTCTCTCTCCTACACACACACACACACACACACACGTATTTGTGTCATCGGTGTAGGTAAGGACCAGCTGAGGTAAAGACAAGGAACTTAGGGGGATTGTGTTATTGTTTTGTTTGTTTTGTTTGTCTGTGTGTTTACGTGTGTGTGCATGTTTTCTGCTCGAGTGTTGCTTGAACTTTTTCACACCTCTGCACGTGTGTGTTGTCTGTGTGCCAGGGAGAACTGCTTGTGTTCCAGTGCTGCAGAGAAAAATCCTTCAAGACACACACTCTCTCTCTCTCTCCCTCTCTCTCCCTCTGTATGTGTCACTGAAGTGAGTCAGTGTGTTCAATATGCCTCTCTATGGGCTTATATCCAAGTTCACAAAGTCATGCCTCCCCATCTCTGCACATGTGTGTGTGTGTGTGTGTGTAGATGTGTGTACGTGTGTGAGCTCTCCCCCGGGCCTGTCCTCGTGCTCCGGTGGAAGTTAGCTTGCTAGCTGCCTCCATTCATTTGCTTTATCCTCACACACTACAAAGCAGCACCGCTCCCCAGATACAACTCTCCCCAACACACAGCAAATACACACAAGCACGGATACACAAACGCACGCGCCATATCCCCCCGCTGAGCCGTTTTCCCCCTATTGTGCTCCCGTTCCCTCTCTCCATCATGATAACAACAACAGAGAGTGGGAGCCTCTTGAAGCACACACTTTGAATGTAGCATTTGAGGGTTGGCGTGCGCCTGTGTGAGACTGGGATGGGCACAGGTTCAGTGGCGCAGAGTTTGGTCGCCGACCTCTTTGTCACGTCCTCGACCGTCGGACCGCGTGTGCATTCAAACGCACCGTTATTTCATCTGTGTGTTTGTGTCGGTGTTTTCAACTTTCCACTCTGTGCAGGCCACTTAGGCCAGTGTGTGGGAATGAGTGTGTGTGTGTGTGTGTGTGCGCGCGCACATATGTGCATGTCTGTGCGCATGGTTTGCAAAGAGCAGGTTAAAGCTCGATCATGTAACTTTGCATGTTACCCTGTACAACATGCTAGGGCACCTCAGCACACGGTGCCTCACTCTCCATACAGCCACTCTTGCTTCAGGACCTTGGTCAGCTCACAAATAGAAAACAACAGTGAGTCATCTCTTGTGTTGTATAGACAAGCCAGTGAGTAGATGGGTCGGTGCCCCTGTGGCCCGAATACTGACCCATAATGTGCTGAAAACAATACATATCATGGCACATATATGTTTTTCCAATTCGTGCAGACAGACCAAGGATTACGTTCAAATGTATTCTCACTCAATGTGTAGACCACAAGGCAACATGGCGCCACGATTATGGATAAGATCCCGCTTGGAACCTTAGCGTCAGTGGCACTAACAATTATTTAATGGAGAAAAAATGTTATTGTGAACTTTCATTATTCTGGTCACATTATCATTGTCAATCTGGTGTGTGTTTGTGCGTAGTTTGCACAGGGTGACTACAACTACAATGGGCTGGACCTCAACGTGATGCCGGTTTGGAGCAAAAACATCACAGGGAACGGAGTCGTGGTCTGCATCATCGACGATGGTGAGTTCAACCTTCAAAGCACACTTACACTCACACTCAGAGTGGATCTTTTAAAATAGACACACACTCACCTTTATGAACTCTGGCCCTCGATGGGGAGTGGGGGATGATTTATGCTCCCCCCCCCCCC
>JAFBJT010111463.1:16254-32302 GCA_016785325.1 Chascanopsetta lugubris | reverse complement strand
CAACAAGGCTCACAAGACAAACTGGAGGCTTCATCAATAATGGAAGGGGGAAGAAGACAAATATAAAGGGCTCGTCCACAAAATGTCTCAAAAATTATGCTTGGTCAGCATCTTTTTTTTTTTTTTTTCCCGAAATCGGTCTCCGACCATCAAGCAAAGTCCAGAGGGACGAGATGAACCTGAGGACACCAACGTCCAAGTCAGTCGCTCCTGATATTTTCTGGAACTCCTCCGGTCGCTCGCCGCGTTGATGACGTTCCAACATTTAATCAACAGTGGAAAAGAAAAAAAAAAAAAGAAGAAAATCATCGCTCACTATTGTTTTCATGAACAGAGAAGCTGCGTTCCGGCCTCGGCTCCGTGCGGAGCTTTGACTGGACAACTGCGCTCGTCCCATTACACAAACTACCTCATGACAGGTGGTGATATGCTCCCGCCTATTAGTACCATACCATTTTCAAGTTCAACTTTATTGATCATTCAACTGCAACCACACTGAGCGGTGAGTCTGAAAAACGTACGTCTCCACATATATGAAATGACGGCACCACCACAGGCTCTGTGGGTCCAGGTCAAAGCCCAGGCTGTGAACTGTGGAGCGTGTCAGGGGCCCGAGGCAGTTTGGGTCCGATCGCCTCGGCTCAGCTTTAAAGAACTCAATTTCGTACATTTCCAATGAGGCTGAAATGTCAACAATGTATTCTAAAGGTCAGGTCGTATCCCTGCTGTAAACAAAAACACCGTATCAATGCAATGAAGGTTCCACAGCATGAGTCCCACCCCTCTGCGCAACAACCCAAACAGTTCTCCTGTGACTACGACCACGTCTGATCTGCAGTGTCATCCACGCTCTCACAATGTGATCAGCAAAGTCAGAGAACGCGTCGTCAGAGATCACAAGCCTGAAAGGAGGAGAACTGAATTTTCATGAACGCGAAATTCTGGAAAGCAGCAGAAAAACGGTTCAGTTCAGTCATTGATTCCATGTGCGTGTAAATACGATCAATAGATACTGAGGGTGTTTTTGTGCACGAGGCTGCGTGAGACCAGGACACACGGCTGACCAGCGTGAAGCTGGTCGTTCTAACGGCACCTCGTAATAATGTGTTTACTGTCTATATGTGTGTGTGTGTGTGTGAGAGAGTCTGTGTGTGTGTGTGTGTGTGTCCCACCCACTGACCAAGGTAGCGTGGCAGACCCCCGGGTGCCTGTCTAATGATATGCAGAGTGTAATGATCATCCAGCAGCAGGACGGAGGAGTGGACCTCACCTGAGACCCGACTCCTGCCGGCTGACGGAGCGGGAGGCTCCTCGCGACGGCGCCTCTCACTTTGCTCTCTGACGCCGGCGCCGTCCCATAATTCTCAGCGACTCCAATCGATGCGCTCCTCAGGCTCCTCGTGAAGGGCCGCGCCGCTTTTAATTACTTTCGTCGCAATGTCGTTTGGCGTCGCGGGAAGAGATGGAAGTCAGATTTACGAGTCGCGGTCGCGTCGGCGAGTTTTCGCCCGTCGCCAAAACGGGCGTTAAGGCGGCTTCTCGGGAAACAAAGCCGCATGAATAAGTCAGACGCACTATGTTCAGTGGTGAGATGGGAGGGGGGGTGTGGTGGGGGGGGGGGTTGGTGTATGGACATATGGTGATGTCAGTGGAATAACAGTACACATGCACAACCGGGATGTAGTGACGGATTGTGCGTGACACACACACACACACACACACACACACACACACACACACACACACACCTCCGCTCCCCTCGGACAGCCCTCGTAGAAACACAGCGTCCTGGTGTTGCGCAGTGGAAGCACTCATGGGTTTATTTTGGGAGCGGAGCCGCGATTCACCGTGTGAGTGGCTGGAACGGAGCAGCGCCGCTGGGGGAGGAGCCGCGAGCAGCTCGTACAGTCGCTCCGCCTCGGGCCCCAGAACCAGAGGAGGCATCGTGGACCTTCACTGAGCTTCTGTGTTTTATATGCTGTGACTGGCAGGTCCCAATGGGCGGTGTGTGAGTGTGTGTGTGTGTGTGTGTGTGTGTGTGTGTGTGGGGGGGGTTCATTAAAAGGTGCAGTGTGTAAGATTGGGTGACATCTAGAGGCGAAGTTGCGTGTTGTATCCATCACCTCACCCTTCTGAACATGCAGGAGAACCTGTGGTCGACTTCAGTCGTCATTAAAACTCAGAGGATGTTTAGTGCGTCCACTTTTACGACCGAAAAAACATGGCCGCCCCCGTAGAGAGGAGCCGCTCCTCAAGTAAATACACATTCATAGGCTCATTTAAGGGTAGAGGACAAAAAACCAAAACATTTAAGTGATTCTAAATTCATGAAGACGTCGGTAAATAATTGTTTTGGAATATTTTTTTTAGAAGTGACAAACATCACACACTGCACCTTTAATGAGAAAACATAAAGAGCCGGATGGAGGCGTGGCAGCAGAGCAGCAGCAAAGATGGCCCCAAGCTAAGTTAACGAATGCATTCATTAGCGGGACTCCGGTCTCTTTTTGGTGCAGAGGGCGGCAGAGTCTGTCGGGGAGGGGGGGGGGGGGGGGGGGGGGGGGGGGGGGGGGGGGGGACTTCCTGCAGCTCTTCCCCTGGAGTGAACCTCCCTCCTCCCCTCCTCCCTCCCCCCCCCCCTTCCTCTTCCTCCTCCGTGTGACAAATTTCACACTCTACTGAGAGGAATCCGCCGAGGCTCTAGATTTCCCAGGCCTGTCACATGCTGTTGCCGAATACCAGGAGATTAATTCATTTCGCAGATAGCGCCGCGTGTAAGCCAACTCCCGCCTCGCCAACGCGCACAGTTTACGACGCCTGCTTACCTGCGCAATCTCAAAGACGAGGTTTCAAGCTGCGAGGCGAGATAAGGCGCCGGCACAAAAGGTCGACGCGCGGCACAGAGAGAGAGAGAGAGAGAGGGAGAGAGAGAGAGAGTGTGAGAGAGAGAGAGAGAAGGTCCCCGAGTCCGACGTAAAACGCGAGACGGCCCCGGTCACGCTACTTTAACGACCTGAGGGTTTAATTAGATGAGCGGGGAGTGAATTAAGGGGATTGTTTAAAACACTTTGCTGCGGTTGGAGCGGTGATTTAACGGGCGCAGCGCCACGCGCTCCGTCTCTGAAGCCTCCTCCCGCGCTCCAGCTACATCAGAGGAGCCCTTTTGAAAAGCTGCCGGATGGATGTTTCTACTTTGAAAATATGCATCGGTGGACGAGGCATCCAGACCCTCTGGACATGTAGGTGGTTTTTCGACCGATTGTAGTTTGAGGAGAAAGACGGGAAAAAAAACAACGACGGTCTTCAGTCCAAAGAAGGATGAGACTTTGATCAAGTTGTGATGTGGGCTCTTTTGAAATGAAAACGTATTTCATTATCATTTACTCACATTTGTGACATTTTGTTCAATTTAATAGCAGTCCGGTCTTTTGTGTATTTTTTTTTATAGGTGGCATCATCACACATTCAGTCAGTTGGGAAATATCAAAACATGTCATTCTGAGTTCATTCATGATTTTTTGGAAGAAAAATAATAATTTGACAACCGTCACACACTCAGAATTCCATCTGAAATCAGACATGTTTATGTTATCAAACGTTTCCTACAGGTTAATCAGGGAGAAAGGGAAACCTCAGTCATGCTGGTGGGAGGCCATGTCTGTCTTTGATTGACAGCAGCTGGCAGATGCAGCTGTGGCACCAGCAGGAAAAAAGAATGGGGCTCAAAAAAAAAATTTAAAAAAATAAATTAAATAAAGAAAAGAAGCCGTTTTCACACATTCACTGCAAACCTGACATTTTCTGGACATTTGCCGCAGGAGCTGCATGTGTGAGGGGAGCTGTCTGAATCATTTGAACCCGTCATTAAACAGACGCCCCCCCCCCCCCCCCCCCACCACTCTGCCCCCCGGTACGGAGGCCGGAGTTAATGTCCGACGGAGCTGCTGTGCGAGTCCGGCAGGTCATTGTCTGGAAAATCCCCTCCCCGGCCCCCCCGACGCAGACACACATGGATTGGTGCTGAGTGTCCAGGTGCTAACGCTCACTGACACGACAGCCTGCTGCACCGTGAGGAGGAGGCACACAGATGTACAACACACACAGTCTAGATTTTAAAGGTGCACTGTGCGAGAGCTCGGTCATTTTTCTCACTTCTAAAAATACTACAACGCATTTACGTACAGACATTTTCATGAATTTACAATCACCTAAATGTTTTATTTTTCTCCATTCCCCTTAAATGAGCCCATTCATGTATATTGACATGAGGAGTGGCTCCTCTCTATGGAGGCCGCCATGTTTTTACAGCAGTGAAAGTGGACGTGTTCAACGTCTTTTGCGTTTGAATGACAACTGAAGTCGACCACAGGTTCTCCTGCGTGTTCAGAAAGAAGGGTGAGGGTGAGGTGACGGACACAACACGCAACAACTTCACCTCCAGATGTCACCAAATCTCACACACTGCACCTTTAAATCATCAGAACGTAACCAGTCCATGTAAAGGAACACAGTGGGATATTTCTAAGTGCCAATTCCAGAGATTATGAATATACTTGGGAGCTTGAAGGCACAAACTGCACCTCAGAGGGAAAATGGAGGCCGTCGGCGGCTGATTGCTCCTTTTCATGTAAAGTTCGACCCAATCAGGAGACGCATTCAGCTTCCTCACAGTTTCTCTGAGGACGGCGGCGCACACACACCCATCTGCAGCCACACTCCTCAGAGGCTGCCGAGACCTTCTGTTATCGCTGTGTTGGTCAGAGTCTGTTTTGTGATCAGTTCAGGCCTTTAAAGGCGCAGTGGGTACGATTTGGGGACATCTAGAGGTGAAGTTGCATGTTGAATCCATCACCTGTGGTCGACTCCAGTTGTCGTTAAAACACAAAAGATGTTGAGTCTGTCCACTCTGGGCTAATGTACAAACATGGCAGCCTCATTTAAGAGTAACGGATAGAAAATAAAACATTTAGGTGATTCATGAATTCATGAAAATGTCAGTATGTAACATTTTTTGAAAGTGAAGGAAATGACCACAATCTTACACACTGCACCTTTAAGGTGAGAGAAAGGGGATCAATCAGAACCGTCTGGGCCAGCTGGCCAATCAGAGCCGTCTGGGCTCGTCTGTGAGGGAGGAGCAGGAGCTCTGCAGAGAGTTTCAGAGAGTGAAAACAGGAGCTGGAGCTGTGGACAAGTTGAAGAAACTGGTGGTGACATGGATCAAATATCTGTGACCCCAAAAAAAAAAAAGTGTATTACAGCTCTCATTTCGGGCCTCGACCTATTTTGACGCCTGTGTTTATAAACACAACTCCCACCTGGTCCCAGTCACTTCACTGACCTGAATTCCAGCAAATAGCCATATCCTTTGCCTCAGTCTAGCACTGCTGGGTTTGCAGGCTCTTCACAGTGTAGCTGGCACAAAGTGGCTTTGATGGGCACGGACCAGACAACCAGCGTGTTTAGGGTGAAGCCTGTAATCACACGGGTGCCGCGCAGCCTCTGGATGTCGGCGCTGTATTTGAAACCTGACCCCGGACTTGGCGGCCGAGACTCTCCGTCGTTACGAGTCGGAGCAGACACAGCCTCGGTCGGGACGGCGCGTCGCTCCCGCTGCAGCGCAGATGATCAGACAGACCATAATAAAAAAAAAAGTTCAGGGGAACAGCTGAGTTGGCAGAAGTTCTCAAATCTGCACTTTTAACCGGATGGTACATCCACCCGTTGTCCATGCGGGCCATCTTCTTAAAGGAACAGTGCGCAGGACGTCTTACTGATTTGCTGTGTACGGGATGTTTCTGGGTGGTAACCGACAAAATCCTGCGTACTGTACCTTTAAGGGTCACAAGGGGGAGATATACCCAAACCGTGGGTTATTTCTCCCCATACAACTAATGTTCTCATCCCGTGGTGCGGTGTAATAAGTTGTAACGTGCTCGTTTGTGCCCCCAGAGGCCGAAGGAGGGATAACCACCTGTTAGTGCTCGGCTGCTACAGAGAGCCTCAGCGGCAGCAGGTGTTTTTTTTCCCCGAGGGAATCGAGAGGTGGAGTTGACGACTTACTATCAATGAATAAATGAGTAAACAAACAGAAAAAGTCCAAAAAAACGATCAAAACTAAACAATGTAACAAAAGAAAAGACTGCGGCACGTCTCCGCCTGTGCCCTTGAGCAAGACACCCACTGCACGTGCGCGGGGGCGTGCACGTGTGACAGTGACATACACTCCCCAGGGGAAAAAACAGCACATTAGAGCGCTGCTCATTGACAGGGTGTTGCTCCAGCATGAGGTTAATGACACACACACACACACACACACACACACACACACACACACACACACGCTCTGTGCAGGGTCACAGATGTGATCACATGCACATCAAGTCATTTCTTTCACTCTCAGTCAGATCCTGCTGTTCTGGCAGAATATTTCAAACTGTTGCCGTGTGTGTGTGTGTGTGTGTGTGTGTGTGTGTCTGAGAGCAGATGAGGAAGCTGGTGGTGGAGGGCAGTGAATACAAAGTGGTTCATCAGGAGCTGCTGTGTGATCTGCTGCTGCTTTCCACCAGCACTTACAGTCAGGTAGGGCCCGCCCACAAAACACACATTCATTAATTTGTTCAATTATTTTAATGAGATAGAAACACAGGTGGAGCATCTGCCGCTCTGCATTTTCCTGATGGCATTAATGTAAATATCTCACATGAAAACAACATTAATGGAGAATATATGCATGTGCGTCTCTTGCTCTGTGTCGCGTGTGTGTGTGTGTGTGTGTGTGTGTGTGTGTGTGTGTGTGTGTGTGTGTGTGTCCTTGCAGGTACGAAGTCGGGCCCAGAATGTGCTGACAGCTGCACTGGGAACCTATAGCTTCTCCTACAGAGACCTAATTCCCAGAATCCTGCAACTGCTTTCGCCAGAACACACAACGGGCACGCAACAGCAGTTCAAGGTACACACACACACACACACTCAGAAACTCATCTATAGCAGCTCATGGCCACAAATCCACACCGGTCCCTGTCTGTGGTGCAGAAGTTTGAAGTCGTTTCGTCTCTGTTGTGGAGGAAATGTTCCTGACCTCAGTGAGCGGGTCGTCCTGTTCCATAATTAACAAAAGTCAGAGTTATCTCAGGACGTTCCACGACTCCCTCAGACATTAACAGCTCACTCTCTCAGGGAGAAAATGCAGATAAGATATCGGCGGTGGTGTCAGGACCACCTCTGTGTCACCTGGAGAGGGGCTTCGTACAGAGTCAAGTCAGTTACTGGCGCATTCGGGAGCTTTTTACGTGAGATTGAGATTAGATTAGACTAAGACATTTTTAATTTGGTAGAAATGTCGTATAAAGTGTAAGTGTATAATCCCTTGAATGTATTCACCATTTTTTCATACCTTTATAATGATCACGTTAAATCCACTCCATCCACTTTGTTTGTGCTGTAGCTCAGAATGGACAAAGCAAACACTTTGAGAGTGAGACAGTTTGAGATATTCAACTGAAAACACGTCACTTCATCAGTTACAAATCCCAAAATCCTATATACTGTCCCTTTAATGCCGTGAACAGTCTGTTACAAAAAACGTTTACAGTGAGACACTGATTCAGATGCCTCTGTCTTCCTCTACTTTGTGAACCTGCTCTATTTACGAGACCCCACGTCCTCCCCTGCCCTCGAGCCCAAGGTGAGGCCGTCACACAGCTGGCGTCCATGGGGTCACATCCCAGACCGGACCCAGTTAGTGTGACCGCAGCTCATTAACTTCATTACCACAGGTGTCACTGTTCCGCAGTGTTCAACTCGCACCAAACACAGGCTTAAGACATCCATTGTCTCCTCTCCTCTCTGCCTCTGTCAATTTCCACACCCGTGGAAACTCCCCTACAGCTGCGCGCCCTCTTCGCCGCTCTGCTCACCTGCGACCCCGAGTATTGATTTTAAAGTTTTGCCGTTTGTTTTGGAGCTGGACGTAGGCCTGGCGCCCCCCATCCTACATCGCTGCCCTTTTCTCTGCGTCCAGCTCTGCCGGTAGCCCGAGGGCTGCGAGCCCACTCGGTGCTGACTCTCTCCAGGGCGAGACGAGAGGCGGAGGGTGAATCAGTGGAACCAACAAACAACGTGCTCATTCAGAGGTCCACTTAAGAGGATTTATTGGGTTTTCACTGATCTTGTTTAATGCATGTAATCTTAATTGGCCATATTTGATGTTGATACCATGTGTTAATTGCTCCGCATAAATAGTTTGACCCCGCTCTGTGAAGCACATTGTGTACTGGCTTGCGATGATATAGGATGTAAATACATGGCGTCCTCGTGCAACAGAACATTGACAGTCACAAATGCTAATACAAAATCTTTCAGGTTCCAGGCTGAACACGTACCCTCATCCACCAGGATGATGGGGGGGTGTGGTAGGATTATTTTTGAAATACAAAGGGGAGACCAGGCTTTACTCGCTGCCTTCATATTTAATCTCTTGAATTCCTGTCGGATGCTTCTCGCCAAGAGCAAAGTCCGCGATGCTCACACATTCGACGAGCTCTGACAAGTGGACTTTTGCCAGTCCCAGAGAAATATCTCTAATAATAAAAAATACATGAGAGTACACCGCTGTTTTGTTGTTGGCCCTCTGGTAGCTTGTTTACACTTTAATTTTCAAAGTTTTTACTTTAAAGGTACAGTGGGTAAGATTTGGTGACACCACTGTTGAATTTGCACAGTGTATCCATCACCTCACCCCTCCCATTCGAGCATGCAGGAGAAACTATGGTGGCCCTCAGTTGTCATTAAAGCTCAAAAGATGTTTAGTATGTCCACTTTGGGCTTTTACCTAAAAAAATGGCGGTGCCCATTTGGAGGACCCGCACCTGGTGTAAATATACGTACATTAAAGGATCCCTTTTAGGGTCAAACTTAAAAATTGACTGAAATCTCAATCTCTGAATACTCACTTCACCTTTAAAGGTCGAGTTTGTGAGAATTGGGGGAAATAATATCTATCGGCAAAAATGGAGTATATGATATTATCTTGATGTCTTTTTGTGTTTAATCGCCAAAATGTCAGAATTGTTTTAATTACCCGAAAATGAGTTCTGATATTTACATCAGGAACAGAGGCGGCCATTTTGGGCCACCATGTTTATTCTGCAGCCCTGAATGGACAAACGACTTTAGATTTTTATCATAGTTGATAAAAGTTAAAAACATTCATACTGTACTTTCAAAATCATTTCTTAATGTTTGTGTGTGTTGTGTGTGTGTGTTGTGTGTGTGTGTTCAGGGGGCTCTGTACTGCCTGCTGGGTGTCCACAACGGCGTGTGTCTGGCCAGCGTGCGGGACTGGGACTGCGTCGGCGAGGTGTGGCCCGCTCTGGTCCGCTGCGGCCTGTCGCCCTCCATGACCCTGGAGAAGCCCTCTATCGGCGCCCTGCTGGACGACATCATCGACCGGATCAGCCGCCACCACGACACCATCGGGATCTACTTCACAGTGAGCGCCGTTGCCCATCAGCAGCTAACCACCTCCCCTCGCTTGTTGCTTTAGCTCTGATTTGTCCACGTGCCACTTCCAGGTGACGGAGACATGCGTGGAGCTGGCCAATGAGATCGCAGCGTCCCAAAATCCGGCACCCCGCTCGGAGCCCCCGTCTGTGGATGAGCTGAAGGAGGGGCTCCAGCGCCAGCGAATCAGAAACGTGGTGGCTGCGCGGTAGGTATAGTAGAGGCGTGGTGGTGGTTGTTATTGCTCATTCAATGTCGGCACTCTTCTCTCAAGGTTACATAAGATCCGGAGAAATGTTTTATATTTATTGATTTTCCTGTGAACCTTCAGTGCATCAGTAGTACTACTGACTAATACTTTTATTCCTGTTTTATAGGAAGTATGAGAAGCTGGTGAACGACCTCTTGGATTGCCTTGAAGACAGAGACCTGTGAGTTCTCTCTCTGTATATTTGTATTATATATAGATATGTATAGAAATAACACGATTAGACAGCTATGACATGATATTCCCATTTCCATATTTCACTATCTGATAGCCCATAATGGTCAAAGTGAACACCTTTTTGTTGAAATGATAACTGAAGGCTGCCAGTCGTTTGAAAGGGAAGGGTGAGGCTAGGTATACAGCTGTCACCACATCACTTTGCTGCTAGGTGTTAGTGAATCCTAGACACTGCACCTTTAATTCCCATGCCCACGGGTGTTCATTGAAATGATTAGTGTAAGAGCTAGAATTCTGTCTTAGTCTTCATCCTGTGTGTGTGTGTGTGTGTGTGTGTGTGTGTGTGTGTGTGTGTGTGTGTGTGTGTGTGTGTGTGTGTGTGGGTGTGTTTGTCTGTCGCCTCAGGCCCTGGAAGTTCGAGCACATGGCCACAGACCTGCTGTCTCTCCTGCTGAGAGACGATCACCCGCTGCCCCCTGACGCCGTCCTTTTCTTCACACAGAGCCTCATACATGACTCCATCAGCATACGCAAGGTCTGCAGCTCTGTGTGTGTGTGTGTGTGTGTGTGTGTGTGTGTGTGTGTGTGTGTGTGTGTGTGTGTGTGTGTGTGTGTGTGTGTGTGTGTGTGTGGACAAAAGGTGAACAGTGAAAGTATTTGATATTCCACAGGGTTACAAGAACAGAGAGGAGCATGGCTCATAGCGTTTTTACGGTTCATCGCATGCAACAAGCAGTTCACACACTGACGTCATACGGGAGAATGACAAATTCAGAAATGTTGAAAACCTCTTTGAGCACAGATGTTATTTCAGCAATTTGACATTGAGTCAAATGGCTTAAACACAGATTCATGTTCCCAGTTTCATGCCTGATAAAGGAATTTAAAGTGATTGGATGGTTTGTTAGAATGCAATCAGTGACATATCTCATACTGTGTTAATCCTCCAAAACTAATTTTATTTTGAAATTCCTGATTATCAAATTCATTGAATTATGCTAATAATTAATCAAATCTGGCTTTCAAGAGCCTATGAGACTGGATATAAGCGAGTATTATAATGTATGCTCACAGATGTTTGGCAAATGTTAGTTAATTGGAAGTTAAAATAATATTAAAGGTACAGTGTGTAGAATTTACTAAATGGTCGCCCCTGTATGAAAACACTTTACTCAACTGAATCAGTTGATTCAAACATCAGTTGAATTGTTCCATATTCCTCTGTACTGTATAACATGAATCTTTTATAGGATGAACACATACATAAATTGGTTTCCTGTTCTGCTTTACTGTATAAATCATCCTTCGACTCACACGTACAGACTGGAAACAAAGTTCCGGGCTGCAAATGAAAAAGCTTTCTCTGATACTGACTGGTGGTAAAAGGTGAAAAGCTACGAGCAGTGGAAGTAATTGCAGAAGCAAAACAGGGAAGTGCAACACCAGAGGCCGCCAGCTAAAGCTTCCAGTGCATATTCCAGCCCACTAATGTGATGAGGGCAAAAGTACCCACAGAGCTTGTAACGCCCGGAGCAGTTTTGCGCTGGACCCCAAGCGCTGACTCTGTTAATGTGGGGATCCAATTAAAGTGTGCTACCTGTAGATCTGGATCCAATTGTAGCTCAGGGTCACTTTGTGTCCTCAGCTCTGTGAGACGACGACAAAATTCTCCCTTAACCCCTGCACATCCCTCTCTGTCCCTCTGTATCTTTGTCCGTCTCTTTGTTTTCCTCTCAGGTCGCCATCTCAGCAATGGCCGGGATCCTGAAACAGCTGAAACGGCCAACAACGAAGGTGGCAATGAAGCCAGCGGATATCTGTGAGTACACACACACACACACACACACACACACACACACACACACATACACACAGTGTTACTTTTATTTTTTATTGTTTATTTCCACGCAAGTTGTGGTTCTGTCTGCATCTGTGTAGTTAATTGGAAGATAATAAGGTGACCTTGACCTAGTGTCCTGAAAGGTGCCTTTAAATGAATAATTATTATTGATTCTTGAACCCAAACTTTGCATGACATTTTCTGCAGTGGTGAGACATGACCCTAGCTAAGAAAATATTTAAATTTCAACCCTCAAATCTATGAATTATTCTAAAAGAAAATAAAGAAAAATAAAGCATATACCATATAATGTATTATAATTCTTGGGCTCAAGCCATGACACCTCCCATCCACCATGTTCCATGGAAATGAATGCAGTTGGTTTAAATCCAGCCAAATTACAGATGCAGCCAAAAATCATATACCCTCCTTGGCAGAGGAGGAGGAACGATCATAGCTGAAGGGGCCTCGGTGTCAGCATCAGTGACAAATATATAAATAATACATCACCACACACAGAGCAAATTCAATGGTAATTTCCTTGTGAATGTGCGACCTGAGCAGAAGTTCCACTTTGCTGTTAAAGTGTCCGATGACACTTGATAAGATGCTAATGAGACCTTCTATTGATGAATAAAGCTTTGTTTTTACAGTGTCTTCTCTGCAAAATACAAGGTGTTTCCCCATGCAATCTAGAGATTCACAGTCAAACGTCAACTGTGAAAATTGAATTATAGAAATAACCGTGATAATGAAAATGAAAAGAAACAAACTGAAATAGTCAGAAATGGTGGATTGAGACACGATTCATCCGGGAAAGCCAAATTACAAAAAGTCACAAAAGTGGCACTAAAGGTCGTGATGCCAGTGGACACTGTGTCCTGTGTTTCCCAGGTGGTGTTGCGAATCTAGACTGCGTATGCGTCGGCGACCGCGAGGCCAATCGCTGGCTCCAGTACGACAGCAGCAACCTGCCCCTGTGCGCGCAGCAGTGGGACACCCAGGTGTACGTGGAGAAAACGCACTGGGGCTACTACGCCTGGCCCAGGTAAAGAGAGAGCGGCCACATCAGAGGAGAGTGGAGGTGGAGGTGGAGGTGATTAAGTGCTTAGTTGGACGGAACTCAACAGCTGATCGACTTACGTGTCCGCTTGGTTTGATACTTAACTCTGTGGCTAAGTTGAACGGCGGGATGAGTGATCAGAGGGGGGCGGGATAACTAGCGGGGGGGGGGACTGGCTTCCTGTCACGGCCTGGCCTAGATAAGGTTGACTGAACGACTTACTGCCTGGCCTACATAGAGGCATTGATGTATAGGTGGAGCCGCGGCCGTCCGTCTGGGCGCGCGGATGGTTTGCTGACTAACTGACTTTTGAATCATTCATTTATCCCGGCTGCTTATGTGAAGGCAGCGTGCGCGTCTCTCCGTATTGTTCCCTCCCCGTTGCATTGTTATCTATAAATCACCGCGGCTCAGCCTTTGTTCCCCTCACGCTCCCCGCAGAGAAATGATGATCCATGCAGCTTCTGAAAATCCAAAAGATGACCTGACGTACGAGGAGATGAGCGAGGTGCGTGTGTCCATTTGTCGCCATTCACACACACACACACACACACACACACACACACACACACACACACACATCGGAAACCTCACTCACTGGCGTCCCGATCATTACACTTGTGTTCGTGTGTCACCCAGGGCGAGAAGATCATCTTTGAATATTTCTCCGACCAGGAGTTTATCGACCAGCTTATAGAGTTCCTGTCCCTGGAGGATCGGAAAGGAAAAGACAGCTTCAACCCTCGACGCTTCTGTCTCTTCAAGGTGCAATTTAAATTCCCATCCTCGATCGATCTGGCAAAGCTTTTACAGAGGAGTGACACAGCACACCCGCAACCGGCCAAGGCTGAATTGAAACTCCGCAGAGCCGGAATTTGTGTCATCAGCTGCTGTGATTCATTGTGCTCCGTCAGTCAGCCGACACTTCTCCTGCGTCAAACAAATGGCTGTAATCTGTCTTTCTTTGCTTATAGAAAAGAAAGAAAGGGGAGAAAAAAGGAAAAAAACAGAGCCGGCTTTGGTTTTCTCCGCGCACAACTAACCCTCTCGCTTGTGCTTGACTGACAGGGGCTGTTTCGTAACTATGGCGACGTGTTCCTGCCGTTACTATGGCCTCATCTCGAGCAGCTCGCCAGCGACCCCCATGAGAGCTCGCAGCGCTGTGTGTGTGAGATTACTGCCGGACTAATCAGAGGCAGCAAACTCTGGAGTTTCAGCAAGGTGCTGGTGACACACACACACACACACACACACACACACACACACGTGCGCGACATAAATACACATTGCGCTTTTTGATAAGAAAAGTCAATATTAATAAAAACTTTCATTATTGTGTGTGTGTGTGTGTGTGTGTGTGAGCGCAGGTGGACAGGTTATGGCAGCTTTTGTGCCCTTTGATCAGAACTGCATTATCCAACATCACCGTGGAAACCTACACAGACTGGGGCACCTGCA
The DNA here is from genome assembly GCA_016785325.1 of Chascanopsetta lugubris. Lineage (NCBI taxonomy): Eukaryota > Metazoa > Chordata > Actinopteri > Pleuronectiformes > Bothidae > Chascanopsetta > Chascanopsetta lugubris. Next base: position 17,992 of record JAFBJT010111463.1, on the reverse strand, counting down.
TCGCCACCGCCTCTGTAAGTAGTATTCACTCACATGTGCACGAGTAAAAACTCCATTCTGGGAATCGATTCGTTTCTTTTTCATCTGACAAACGGATGAAAACCAGATTAAGGGAGATGAAAACTGATCAAACCAGATTTTTTTTTATCTATTCAATGACCTGGCGGAGAGAATCATTTCACTGACCTGTCAATTTGTCCAGAATCTGGAAAATACCAGCCAGCAACAGATCACCAGTGACATTCTGCACCAACATTTATAGACCACGCTCATTGCAAACGGCCCCATTGAATGGGTCTCATTTGCATATCATCTACTACCTAATGGCGGTCCGACCGGCGTCGACCATTCTTTGTGTTTAGTGCCAATTAGCACAGGTTTACAATGCTAACATGCAAATTGAAAACAAATACAATGACGAACATTATCCCTGCTAAATGTCAACGTGTCAGCGCTATTGTCGTCGGCATGTTGACAAGCTGGTATTAGCATTTAGCTCGTTCAGCTCAATAAGCATGGCTTTGGAAGCCAGTGGAGCCAGTGGCATGTAGTGTTGTTTTATTTGAAAGACTGGGCAACTACTAAGCTAACAAAACAAATCAAACGATGGTAAATAAAAAAGATGAAATAACACTGTACATTACAACTGTCAATTAATTGGTATTGTTATATCATATTATATTTTTCATTATTTATTTAGTTTCACAGGCTGGATTTGAACCTGCCAACTTTATTACCAAAGTCGGCTGCTCTGTCCACTGAGCCACTGATGCTCGTGAAGTAAGACCTTGACTATGAAGTGGTAGCATCACCTAGTGTTGAGACTGAGAAGTACAATCAAAATATAATGTGGGCCACATTCCATTCTATTTTTAAAAGTTGCTCCGGCCCAATTAAAAATGGTTCTCGGGCCCTAGTTTGCACAGCCCTGCTCTCTGCAAATGAAACGATATCAATATGTCCTATTGAAGGTAAATTAGGCTTTTACATTTGCACCGTTTGGGTTTTTTATAATAACTTTAACGATAACGTTTTTCTGCAACATTCAACCTCACCACTAGATGTCACTGAACCATATGCACACTTGAACACCTCATCTCAGAATGTGAAAGTAAGTGTAGAATCTTGCTTAATCCAGCTCTTGATTCTTAATGTATCCTCCGACCGAGTCCCACGTAGATCCATGGAAGTGACTGGGTTCACAGACTTGTTTACAAAACAACAACATGAGGTACTGTGTTGCAGTAATTAACAGGAAAATGTGATGAAACGGAAAACAAGCATTGTTTTGAACCATCGATCTGCTGCATCCTCTCTGTCTGGGCTGGCAGTCGGAGACGGTGGGAATGTGTGCACGCAGTACCTCGCTGTACCAACGCCTTCCTGCCAACGTTTCCCAAAATAAGCATTTATTTTGCTTTTGGCCCCCGTCCAACAGGAGGGCCGGGACCCCAGGAAACTCCACTGGCTGTTTGAGCTGCTGATGGAGAGCCCCCTCAGCGGAGAGGGCGGCTCGTTCCGGGACGCCAGGTACACATGTTTTCATGTGTGTGTGTGTGTGTGTGTGTGTGTTTTAGAGAGAGAGAGAGAGGGGATGAATAACTGCAGCACATGCACAACTCTGTGTTTATGCCATCTACAGTATTTCAGAGGTTTCTTATTTCTGGCTGTCGTGGTAACCCGAGCTGACGTATGGCGAGCTGTAGTGCCGCAGTAACACAGACCCCCCCCCTGCCCG
>JAFBJT010111462.1:0-41584 GCA_016785325.1 Chascanopsetta lugubris | reverse complement strand
TGTGTGTGTGTGTGTGTGTGTGTGTGTGTGTGTGTGTGTGTGTGTATAAATCCGGTCCATTCCGTGCGTAATGGCAGGGAGCCGCCAATCCAGGAGCGCGGAGGGCTGGTCCGCCTGGATATGTTGGAACATGCCCGGCGCCGTCAAGTCAACCTTCGACCGCTCCACCGGATCCCTCTCTCTACCGCCCCCCTCCGGTGACAGGCACGGAGAGCGCCGAGCTGCTCGCTCTCTCTCTCTCTCTCTCTCTCTCTCTCTCTCTCTCTCTCTCTCTCTCTCTCTCTCTCTCTCGCTCTCTCTCTCTCTCTCTCGCTCTCTCTCTCTCTCTCTCTCTCTCTCTCTCTCTGAGAGAGACGTGACATGTTTGACACGTGCTGTGACTAATTGGTGAACATCATTATATGAACAGGTCAGAGGAGGCAAGGTGTCATGATGACAGGTCAAACAACAACAATCGATGATAAAAAGAAATACATCTTGATTTATTTTCCACACAATTTCGATCATTCACATCATATTTTTATGATTTTCGGCGAAGTTTTGTATTTCCGGTTCAAACCACACAGGATATTGTCTGGTTTATATATATTCTGTGTGTGTGTTCGGTGTTTGCTCTGACTGGTTGAAGATAATGCCGCAGTGAAAATGTACCAGAGGAGGCAAACAATACCTTGCCTCTCCTGTGGGGGGCGCACGTGAGCACACAGGTACTTGTTGCTGCTGTTCTCATGACGCAGAGAAGAAGAAACAACGAACGAGATCCGAAAAAAAATGGCGCGAGCGGTTTGTTTACTTCTCTCTCTTGCTCCGCCTGACTTTTCAAAATGGGAGATTACGTTTCTAAACTTAAACATTTGGAAACTTAAAGGAGACAAGGATAAAGAGCCATGGATATTTACAAGAGAAGGTAAGAACATAAAAGGTTTTCTTTGCTTTCAAAATGAGATCTGGCCAAAACAGAAACAATCTCATCTCTGTAAAATAGAATTGACCTTAGATTGAATACTCTTTTATTTGTTACGATCACTTTGTTAAACAGCATCTGCTGCCAACATAACTGAAGCCTCTGTGCTGAGTCCGTATGTTTGTAAATCTGACTCAGAGTCAGCGCCTCCCCATGTTCCTCACTGTTCTGTATGTCATGTTTCTGAGTCAGTTCATCTGCTCTAATGGCTGATGAGTTCAGTGGGTGGAGTGAAACTATGACGTGTTACATACACACGTACAGATACATAATATGTTATTTCACGTGACTTGAGTAAAAAAAAAAAAGTGCCGCTGAAATCCGAATCTTTCATTTCTGTTTACTCCCATGTTGCCGGAAAGTCCGTGGAATTCCCGGGTGGGTGATCTCACAGTGCGTTTACGCCGAAGATAGTTCAAAGAAAGTTGTCACCCAGATGTTTGCTCACTCTTTTTAAAGGTGCAGCGTGTACGATTTGGTGACACCTAGAGGTGTCTCCTTGGCTGCGAATGTGCAACTTCAACTATTTCCACCAAAAATCTGTTGCCACAGAACAGGATCACTTTTTCCTCACGGAGGTGACAGCTGAGCTCATGAGCTCATGACTCATGGTGGATGAGGGCCCCTTCGGATTGTCCAGGGACTTTTGCCTCTCCTGACTCAGCATTTCTGACAAACGACATTTTCTATCCACCAACACAACGAGAATCAAGCCAGTCCATCATTAAACTTGATAGAATCATTTAATCGACCGTAACCGCGAAGGAATGAAGACAAAACACGTCAAGACATTTCAGCGACAGCGGTGGTTTAACCACTGCAGTTCTCCCACAACCGGCCCGGACCGGATCCAAGTGGTGTTTACTGGGTGTCGGTCAGCGCCCCGGCGCCTCCTCCGAACCCATATCCTGTAGGACCAAAGTTTTTGCCCCAGCAGGCTGCACATGGAGGACGGAGAGGAAAATATTACTTTCACAAAAATATGTTGAGATATGGAGTTGACGTATCATGAGCCACAGCCTGCAGAGGCCACGCCCTCCGGCCTTCAGCTGATGGCATGACCTTAGTTTGTTTTGTTATAAAGACAAAAACACCCTGGGGTGGATGAATAAACATTTCCCTCACATTTCAATAAAAAAGAACAAGAAGAAAACAACAAAAATCACAACACTTGTCAATATCCAAGCAACAATTGAACAAATTGTATTGATCTTTCACTAAGAATCAAAAAGGTTAAAAAAAATTTTTTTTAAAAGGTGCAGTGGGGCCTAATGTGATGAAGGTAAACACAGCCAAAGAGAGCCCCCTTGTGGTCATACTGTCACATTGTTGCTGGCGTGGGGAGTTGGGTTTATTGTGTCATTTCGACATGTACAGACATGTATGACAGCTGTCTAATAAGAACTAGTCACATGGTCAGAATCTGACACAAATTCTCTGTGGCCCAGGACATTTGAAACCGGTCTGACTCATAATCGACTGAGTGTTTTACCTTTGCAGAAGATTTCACCATCTTTTTCGCACACTGTGGTTGAATCCAGGCTCCTCCTACAATCGCGGCAAGTGAAACAGCCACGTTTATGCCATGGCTGTGAATAGATGGGACATTGTTTTTGAAAAGGAGCACATGTTTGTGTGTGTGTGTGTGTGTGTGTGAATGGTTCCACTAACCTTTCCAGATGCAAGTACTTGCTCATTGCTGTAGACCGTTTTGCAGCAGCGACCACACTTTTCTCCTCCACCGTAACTTGGCATCGTTTTGTGATGTCTGCAGCATGAATAAAGAAACACATGCACACACACACACACACACACACACACACACACACACACATTTGTTGAACATGGGATTTCTATCCCCTGTGCATGATAGATAGATTGTTTCTATTCTGTATCTTTATTTTTATTCTCTATTCAACTTCATTCTGTCTCTCCGCTGCTGTAAAACGTCATTTTTCCCTTTGTCCGGTCAATCGAGTTGAGTCTTATATTATTTTTCGGATATGCAAAACTAAACCTTTACGAATAAGTGAAGTTTCAAGTGACTTTATATGACAGTCGTGTCCAGCTCCTCTCTTTGAGGACCAGATGTGGAGATGATTATTTTAGGCCTGTCAGTTTTCTTCTTCTGCACAGACCCAGGAAGCAGCATTTCCTCTTTAATGCTGGAGGACCAGAAATGACAGTTGCTGAGTAATGTGAACATGAAATTACATGTGACTTCTTGAGGAGTCTCCTGTACAGTTGTTATGGTGAGATGGAAGACGTTGGCATTCCGCCCGTTTCCAACTTCATTTTGCCCCACACGTTTGCCCCCATGACCCACATTCCTGCCAGTTTAAAAACCCTCCCACTGATGAGCGGTTGAAGACGACATGACATGACGTAATACTACTTCTACTACTAATTATAATAACAATGATAATAATAATAGGACTTACATGTAGCTGTGTCACACAGAGATGATAGGCAGATTTGATGACTCGATCCGAGCAGCAGCGGCGGCGGTGGCAGCAGCAGTGATGTGTTTGTTTAGAAAACAACTGTGTCTTATGCCACTTGCATTGCTTTAAAAGTGCTTGGAGGGCGGAGCTTGTATTTGTTGTTGCTACTCCTGTTTACAAAAACCTGTTGTAGGTTATGCAATGGATAATAAGGTGATTGAGAAATCTAAAATGATAAAAGAAATACCAGCCAGAAACAATCGTGAAGCCCCAACAAGAAAGGCAACGTCCAGCGGGCGTCGCCGCTCCGCTGCAGATTCAAGGTGTCCTCACCCATCACCGGCCAATCACAGGTTCAAAGTGGTGATTTCAAACAAAATGCATATGTGGATGTGTGTCCACAGGTGATATGGCCACAGGAAGCCACACCTGCACTCATTGGGTATCTAGCCCCACTGCCCTAAGGGCACTGGTGCAGAGCCCTGAGGTGCAGGAGTCTCAGTCATTACGTGCATCAACAACAGAGCCCCACTAAGTGTAAAGTCAGCTGTTTCTCCGTGTGTAACAGTCGTGTGAGGCGCAGTTCTGGGTGTTTTTTTTTGCCTTGCGTTGAAGTACTGTTGCGTCTACTGTTGCTGTGTTGTTGCGTCTGCTGTGTTTGTCAAAGAAATGCAGTGCTACGTAAAAGAATTTCCTCTTGGGGACCGAGTCAAGTCATTTGATCCCTCAAGAGGAATGTTAATGACGGGCTCCAAAAATGACACAGTTGAAATGGTAACAAGCGCTGAAGAATCCTGACAAACCTGAAGTGACTGAGTGGTCCTTTACATACATGCCGAGCGTCGGTTAACCTGTCATTAGGGTGACGTCACGGTGTCTCACAAACAGCCGGCTGTCATTTCTTCTGATTTAGTTGTAACAAACACTTGGACTCGAGGATGATCTGAGGGGAGTGATAAGAGTGACAATAAGTGAAGTTTAAAAGGGATCATTTTTGACCTTTTCCTCATCGGCCAACAGTTGCAGTCTGGAACCGGTTCTCCAAAAAACATTTCATTACATTTTGTTGAAGACCCTCGCAAAGGAAGACCTCGTTATAGCTTCGGGTGGATTTGAAAACATGACAGAATACGCAGGGCACGAGTCAGCAAACGTTTACACATCGTCATCATCTGAAGAGTTAGGTCAATCACCTCTGGTCGTGGTCACACATTAAAAACGATGCGTCAGAGTCACTTCAGCTTTTGAAATGTATCTCGACAGCATGAAATGACCTTTAGGAGTCTGACGTGACTCGTCACATGTGTTTACTGGAGAGGACATTAAAGCATCCTGACTGTGGAACACAGAAACTGATATATGCTGCCCTCAAGTGGTCATTGTGGCGTGTAGGTCCCACATAGCTGGTGGTTGTTGCAGGGTAGACTTGTCTTCCAGTTTACTTTTTTTTTGTGCGATTTCTTAATTCTTTAGGGCTAAAAGAACATCTTACAATCATATTTTTATTTTTGAAAATTCATTTTTATGTTCAAATCTACGACATGTGAGCTGTAGTGGACCTTTCGACCATTCTGGTTTGAATAGGCAGCCAAACTTAAAGGAGAAATTATGAAACATGTCGAGATTGTAGCGTGTTATTAGCAGGTAAAATACTGTGGGTTCGACGCAGGTATTATCAAGATTCTATTGGCAGAGCACAAGAGTATCAGCCAGAAAAGGGCGGTCATTGTCATGTTGTACACATCAGTATAAAATAGAAGAGAGAATAAGAATGAAGTTATTGTTGTTTGAAATTTTTTTTTCTCTAAATCAATCTCGTATCTGGAAAGAAAGCCTTGTTGAAATCACAGCTGACTTCGTGTCTGAGGCACTCAAATGTTCATGGGAATCAAACCGTTCTCCCAAATGAAAGAAATGGGGTTTAGAAAAAAATCTTTAATAAAAGACACATAATAAAATATTTTTTCTTTGTGATACACATGATTTCTACACTATCGAACACACCAGACATTCAGTCAACACGGGCTTGAAGAGCATCATTCTTATAGTTAGGGACAACCAAAACCGCTGTAAGTGGTGGTAATGCATGCGCACAGATCCTGGTGAAAGGTGCTGTATGTGGTGTAATGTCTCGGCAGCCTCAGCTTCTCAAAACAGGTGGAGGCAGTGGGGAGTGTGGCCTCCACCACCTCCACCTTCATCTCTGTGGCAGGCAGCTCCCACCCGATCCAGAACTTTATGAGGTTCTTGAGCTCCACCGCAGACGCTGTTTGTAAAAGAGAGAAATCTTCCTGGTCAGATAACGGAGGATCTGGTGAACAGATGTTGAGTTTGAGAGGTTAAAGGTGCAGTGTGTAAAACGTCGGTCATTTTTGTCACTTCTAAAAACATGACCAAATATTTACGTACTGACATTTCCATGAATTTATAACGATTTAAATGTTTAATTTTTTCCATTCCCCTTAAATGAGCCCGTGAATGTATATTTACACGAGGAGCGGGTTCTTCTGAGGTGATGGATACAACATGCAACTCACCAAAACGTACTCACCGCACCTTTAAAGAGAGGTTCGAGTAAGAGGAAAGTACCATTTTCAATAAATCTTCTCAAGTAGCCGGACACTCGATGTACATCCCTCGTGTCCGACTCTTCATCATCTATGTCTCTGAAGCTCTCAAACAAAATGGTTATAGACAACGGCCATGTGATGCAGTCCAAGATCATCTGAAATCACAAACAAACTGTTACTGTGTTCAGAATATTGTATCATCTCATTATTTCCGTTTTTTTTATTTTTTTTTATAACCCGAAGTCATTGTTTATGAACATTTAAAAATGTGCTTCTCCTGCTTTAGTTTTTCCATGTGCACCTCTGAATAAAGACTGTGTTACTGCATCAGTGTGAGCTTTGCCCTCAGTACCTGAGGTGTGAGCTGTGCCTCTGATTCTCTGGGAAACAGGATTGGGATTACATCTCTTCTATGAATGAGAAGTGGCCACAGTCCCGTCTCCTTTAATCCCTCTCTGAACTGTTTGATTTGATGTATTGTTCGTTCGATAACCTGCAGCGGAGGAGACACGAGAATACACAAAACATTTCTTTCGTTGTGGAAGTCAGTGAAGTGATGTTCATTTTTCATGTTCTGTGTGAAGAAAGGAACCTATAGATTAAAGATAAAATTTACAGCATGAAAGAGAATCTTCTCAGACAGCCATTTCCTGTTGGTGGCGTTTGGTTCTGGCAGGCTCCACGAGAGACAGAGCTGATGGACGGAGTCGCTTTCTTTTATTTCACCGTCTCCCTCGAGCTGGAAGAAAAACAAAATGAGAAATAGGTTCTAATTTCAAGTTGGAGCCGTTGATCTATCAAGTGCAGTCTTACAACAGGAACAGGTGTTTTTAATCAGGTGACACACTGATCTCAATAAATCTCCCCTGTTACCATTTTGACCATGTCGCGGATGTCGAGGTCAGGACAGTCTTGAATTGTCACAGGTGTCGTCTCCAGCGAGCCTCCAAAGAGGATGTGCACAATTGCCGGGCTGATGCCGGGGAAACTGGGGCCGTTGTGCAGGAAGGACAGGCCGATCATGCGGCCAGCGACTGTGAACATGTTGTTGTTAAGCAGTTCACGTGAAACTGAGGGTATTAGATGATCAGGCTCACCTTCAAAGATTTTTGTGATACCTGCATTTCCTGCAATTCAGACAGAAGAAGTTTAAGACTTGATTAAAACGTCTGAATATGACCTTTAATCATGTTATAACGTCAACCCCGTTAGAACTTTGTTTGGTTCCGATAACAGAAGGCGATTTGTGATCCGGTAAACGGATGACTGTCGATGGCTCCCTCGATTGTTTTGTAGACACGTTGTTTAATTTTGCGTTAACGAGATGGATGGAGTGCTGTCTGCAGGCCGATGGTAAGAGACAGGACCGTGCGTGTGTCAGATCAGTAGGTTGCCCTCGGTCTGGGGTCACTCTGGCTGAATAAGCCTTACGGAAAGGGAAGTGTTCCTCACAGGTGCGGATCTTGATAGATGAGGTTGGCCGCAACCTCGTCAGTTCACCTGCATCTCAGCTTGTGCCCTAGTGAACGTAAATGGCCTGTATTTCTGCAGCGCTCTATCAAGTTGTGAAGACCTCTGAAAGCGACCTCTACATTCACCCAGTCACTCAAACATCTTCTATTTGCAGCCGTTTTTTGGGACAATTTGCGGTTCGGTGTCTTGCCCAAGGACATCGCAGCTCTCAGAATTGGAGGAGGCGGGAATTGAACCCCCAACCAAACAATCGTCCCATGTACTCGGAGTAAACTACTCTATCAGTCACAGTTGTTGCGTGTAGGCTACACCTTCTGTTATTGTTGTGTCTTACCAAAGTTGATGTGAAATCCACTTATTAGCTTACAGATAACCGTCGACATCACGTGGCGGCTGACTCCACTTCCTGTGGCCACATCACCTGTGGACACACATCCACATATGCATTTTGTTTGAAATCGCCACTTTGCACCTGTGATTGGCCTGGAATGGGTGAGGATACCTTGAAGTCTGCAGCGGAGCGGCGATGCCCACTGGACGTTGCCTTTCTTGTAGAATGCAACCAAAGCTTGGTCTTGCTCCTGTTTGTCGCGTCCGAGGTCCACGGACAGAAATAGACTACGTAAATCTTTGTGGCTGTGAAGAAGGTTTTGGGAAAACACCTGCCAGGCCTGTTTTGGATCTGGCACTGTTCTCCAGTGGGAGGCTGAATGAAAGGCAACAAAACAAGGGTGTGAAACAGTTGGACGCACGAATGGAGAAAGAAAATGTTTGAGAAGGGCAGACGAAAGACCCAAGTCCTGCCTGTGGTTCTCGATGAGATGTCGTCAGCTTCATCCATGTTTCTGATCTGGCCAGTGAGAGAGAAACGGAATCAAATGGTGGCTGGTCGATTCGGTGACAGTGAGGACGTCTACAAACACGCCTCAGTGTCGAGCCCTTGTACTGGAAGTCTTCAGCACTGCAACATGTTTTTGCATTGACCCTCAGGCAAGAGGGCAAATAAGAGACACAATTCCCCAAAGTGGGGCAGTAAATGTAGTACATTTCTAAAACTATATTTTTTGCACTCTTTTCGTGGAAGAGACGGTGAGACTGTTTTAGTTTGCAAGTCCAAGAATACACAAACTGCGAGGGAATGACAAAAGGTGTCTTTTGTCTTCTTATCCAATTGATTTGAAATATCAACAGAAACATGTTGAGCGTTCGTTGCTGCCCCGGTGATCTGTGTAATGTCATCAGGGGGCAGGTGATCATACCAGACGTGGTGCAGGAAAAGACCAGCAGAAAAAAATTGCCAACAACCACATGAGCAAAGGGGTGTGGCTTTCAATGCTGAGCACTGATCACCTTTTTCAACTTCTCCTTTTCTGCACCTTTCCTCTCTATGGTCCAAGTCAGAGAGATGAGAAGAAAACACAGACAGGACAGTGATAATGTGTCAAAACAAAGGGAAGTTGGAAGAGCTGTGGCTCACCCGTGAAGATCCGTGTTGCTCTTCTCTGTGTCACCTGTGTTTGCTGTCAGTCGTGTTAGTGAGGCTGGATGGGAGTTCTCGCTGTCGGTGATCTAAGCTGGTTTGACTTGTCAGTACAGGTAGTGTAAAAGCCAAAGGGGAATAGTTAACGCATTCCATATGCTCACTGCTGGCCACTATGGGTCGAGTCGGTGTTACTAGATGCATTGCTTTTGATTGTAATGACATCTCCCAACTCTTGCCACACTAGATTGACTTAGTTGTAAGTCTTTTGGTCTTGGTTGAGCCAATTAAAGATGTTGCGCAATCCAAAATATTCATCACATAACACTCTGGACCTGTAGCTGTGACGTCCCCATGTAGAAATAGATAGATTGATGGTCAGATAGATAGAAAACTTTATTTATCCCAGGGGGGCGTTTCGTTTGCAGTTCATGCATTCGTGCAACATAATGGAGACGTATACAAAGAAAACATGTCATAGGTATGATATGAGCCAGTAGGAGAACAGAACAGTAAACAAGACCATTGTAAAAGCTCAGAATAAACTGTGGGGCAAGTGTGAATGGTGTCCAAGCCCGAGGTCCCTCCCTCCATAAACTGACATGATCAGAGAGATGTTTTCCCAGGGTTGGATAGATTCTGATGCAAGACATATTCTTTGGAAACGAAAATATTTATTTCAATGTTTAGAAATATGAGGGAAGGTGTGGGGGGAGGGGGAGCTCCACATTATACTAAACTATAGGACAAATATAAATAAAATACAGTAGGTGAAAGTGAAAACAGCCAGATATTATTAACCACTAGGGGGGGTGTGGGTGTGCTTTGTAATTGATGTGTGCTGGATGTGTGTCATGTATTGGGGTGTGTTTGTGTGTGTGTGTGTGAGTATGTTAAGTGTGCAGGTGTGTGTGCAGGGTGTGTGTGTTTGCGTGTGGAGTGTGTGTTCTGTATGTGGATGGTTGACATTTCAAACCTCTGATGGCTTGAGGGAAGAAGCTCCCTGTCCTGCATGGCCCTGCAGGAGCGGAGGCATTCACCAGAGGGCAGCCCCTGAAAAGGTGTGTAGCTGGTGTGGTGATGGTGGTCTTTTCTCCTAAAGGGAGCAAATCCTCACAGACTCCCAAGTTAAAAGGGTCAACTTCAGAGGTGAATGGAACATGTTTACAGCCTGGTGCAAACTAAAATGTTGGTCTCGATCAGTCACATGTTTTCCTTTAGTTCCTTTTAGTTTCCAAAGTTATTTCTTCATTTTCTGTTAAGACGCAAATAATAAATGAATAAGGCTGTTGCGCCACTCTTGTGTGTGTGTGTGTGTGTGTTGTGTGTGTTTGACAAAGTGGGTGAGACAGCGTTTGTCGCTCAACCAAATTCATTTTCATTTCTCAGTGACTGATACAAACTATCCCGGGTTTGTTTTTATTTCAGTTGATAAACATTTACCATCCCCAACAGATAAAGAAAACAGACCAGTGTATTTATTTTCAAATATTGTTTCTTGTTTAGTCTGTTAAGATTGACCTGTGCTGTGTGGACTCGCCATGTGCTGCAGGACCGAAAGGAGGAAGTGCTGACCACCCTCCTCTACTTATGTCCTCAGTGACATCACTGCTGATGTCACCGGCTGCAACCATGTGCGTGTGTGTGTGTGTGTGTGGGGGGGGGGGGTTCTAAAGAACTTTTCTTTCTTTATTGTTTGCTTTGTAAACCCAGTTGGTTTGTTATGTTACAGAATCAAAATGGCAGAGGAATGGAACATATTTTGGGTGTTTTGGGTCCAAACCTTGGTTTTGATGATTGCCTTCTTTGCAGGAGGGGCATGGCTAGTTAATCGGTTTGCTCTGGCTGATGGAACCCCCTATTTAAGGGGAGAGGAACATCTTTTTTTTGGGGGGGGGGCTCTGAGAGCAGCCAGGTGCTTGTCATTCATATTCAGTTGCGCTGTGTTAATTAGTATGTTTTTTTCATTGTAAATATTTTTCCACTCATTTTGACGACTGAAACTTGTCGTAGGCCAATTGATTGAATTGAATTGAATTGAAATACTTTATTTAATCCCTTGGGAAATTCAGCGCCGCAGTTCGCTCACATTAAACGATAAACAATAAACATAAAACATAAAACATAAAACATAGAGGTAGTCAAAGGACCACTATATAAACCGGGGTAAAACTATACACTCTCAGAGAATGATAAAATAAGGGAGAATCTAAGAAACATGTATAAAACGATGAAATGGAGAAGTGTGCCATGTACAGTCAGTGCAAATACAGCAATATAGGTGCAAAAATACTGAGTTTAAAATAAGTGCGATTCTCTGTCCCACTCTGTCCCACTGGGTGAGTGTGTTTTTGTTTTTGTTTTTGTTTTTGTTTTCTCATCTTGGCAAAACAATATATGAGGTCCCGTGCTCCGGATACGCAACACATACCGCCCCTGTCCCCACCCCCACCCCCCTCGATTCCACCCCTCCAGATGCCCCTTGGGATGACAGTGACACAAGTGGCCCATTGTTGCTACAGCTCATCCGGATCTGTGTGTCGTGTGTGTGTGTGTGTGTGTGTGTGTTTGTGTGAGTGGTTGGGTGGACAGGGCTAAAGAGGGCCATCAGAAGATTAGCTATGGCATACACCCCCCGCCCCCCTCCCCCAGAAAACACACATACATACACACACACACACACACGCTCCACTACCCATAATCCATCTGTTACGAGTCACTTCCCGTTTAATTGAGTCAAGGCAACAGATCATTTCAGGGGGTTTTTGGTTTCAGACTTTCACACATGATTATCCAAGATGACAAAGCGGCAAAAATGAGGGCGAGACCTCAACACTGATGTGAGTATTAGTGGATTTGTGATTGTTGTCCATCGCATAATGAACAGATTGTACTGTATGTTTATGTAAATGGGGGCGAGGGGGGGGGGGGCGTTCACCATATGTGCTTTGTGGGGGATTCCTGCCCTCCATGGCTAATGCACTGTGGTCTAATAGCATCATCAATACATCATGGATGGCTGATCTGTTGATGTATTTATTTGCGTCCTGCCATTGAATCCTTTTTCCATTATTTATGATTTTTCTTCCGCGGACAAAATCTCGTGTGAGCGCTGCAGGTCAGGGCTGGATCACAGTGTGTGATCAGCTCTGAGGCTGAGCTCAACCTGATCCTTTAATGACATCACAAACACTGGGTCAAGTTGATGGTTGCCCGATTGATTGCGTTCTCTGAATATTGTGGCGTGGCAGACATATTTCTGTGGGTCCGATTCTGTTGTCATTAAATATTCAGCAGCCACTGTCACTAATGTCAAACTGTAAGCAAGCTCAGCTGAAATATGAGAAGAGAGACCAGGCCGAGAGACGAGAAGGGGGGGAAAAGAGGAAAAACAAGAGCTTGCCCGTTTCCCTCCCTGAGAAGTGCATGATGTGCAGAAATCAAAGTGGCTCAGCATTTGATACTATTGATGTTTTGAAGCATATACGTGTGAGGCAGCTGTGGCTGTGGGGCAGCTGTGGATCATTGGGGATCGAGGACCTGTCCTCTGGCAAGAGGGTCGGGGGTTCGATTCGGGATTTTTTTTTTTTTTTACATTTGCAGCTACATCTGTTAAAGGTGCAGTGCGTAAGATTAATGAAAATATCACAAAACACTTACACATTGACATTTTCACGAATTCATCATCACCTAGATGTTATTTTTTTCTCCCTTACCCTTAAATGAGCCCATAAATGTATATTTACATGTGGAGCGGGTCCTCTCTGGGGGGGGGGGGGGGGCGGGGGGGGGGGGGGCGCCATGTTTTTACAGTAGCCCAGAGTGGACGCACCAAACATCTTTTGAGTTTGACTAACTGAAGTCGGCCACAGGTTCTCCTGCATGTTCGCGGTGATGGAGGTGATGGACGCAACATGCAACCTCACCTCTAGAGGTCACCAAATCTTACACACGGCGCCTTTCAAATGACCATGTGTCAGTCATTGTGGGCCACAGGCTGCCACAATAACTGAGGCGCGCGCACGTACACACGCGGGCGCGCGCGCAGACGCACAGACCACACTCATCCAGCTAATGGACCCGCCTGTCTCTGCCTTCACTGAGCTTGTATTTCACCCCGGTGAGAGAGCAGCCAATACGCCCATTAGAGACAGAGGAGCGAGTGGGGGGGGGGGGGGGGGGGGGGGGCCGGGGGCCGGGGGGAAGCGGTGTGACGTACCGGAGGAGGGGAGTGACGGACGCACACACACACACACACACACACACACACACACACGCTCACAGCTCGGGGGGCCTGCCAGGCAAAAGTAGACGGAGACGAGTGCAGCGCGCGCACTCGGCAGCAGCATACAGAGTGGGAGACACACTCCCTGATGTTGTGATGCGTGACAGAGGGTGAGTACAGCTTCCGGTTTATCACTTCAGTGTGACACCTCTTCCTCCTGTTGTCCTCATGTGTTCTTTCTACTGTTCATTCTACCGGTCCACCTGTGTGGGTTTATAGAATGTATGAGTTGTGACCACAGTGAGTGTGTCGGAGTCAGAAGCCGAACAGTGGAGGAGAGAGAGAGAGGGGGGGGAGAGAGAGGGGGGGCGGGGGGGCGGGGGGGGGGGGGGGCAGAGAGCTCACAGGCAGGAGGAGAGGCGGAGGGAGATGGGACAGGACTTTAGAAGCAGGGCTGGCATGATGATGTGATGGGCCTGAGTCAGCACTTCTACGCTCACAGTGTGACTCAGTCTGCTACATACACCCAGTGCTGCTGGTTCAACTGTGATGTGTGTGTGTGTGTGTGTGTGTGTGTGTGTGTGTGTGTGTGTGTGTGTGTGTGTGTGTGTGTGTGTGTGTGTGTGTGTGTGTGTGTGTGTGTGTAGACTGAGAGTGAACCAGAAACACTAACACACACACAGACTGTTTATAGAATGTTTAGACCGCTGCCTCTCCCTGTTTGGTTATAGTGGGGGCTTGTGTTTTTAATAGTGTACTCACTCCTGTAATGAGCTCGTGTGTGTATAGTACACACACACACACACAAGAGAGAGAGAGAAAGGGGGAGGGAGGGAGAGAGAGAGAGAAAGGGAGAGAGAGAGAGAGAGAGAGAGAGAGAGAGAGAGAGAGAGAGAGAGAGAGAGATAGACACACACATATATATATACACACATACATATACATATACATACACATATACATACATTTACATATATATATATAAAGAGAGAGAGAGAGAGAGAGAGAGACACACACACACACACACATATATGTACATATACCACCATATAAGGAGGAGTTTATATAACTATATTTTTGGGATGACACTCTATGTGTCATTCATTGTTTTGTCATCAAGTCCCAATTTCTATGTGGGAGACTGAGTCATAATAACATAAACAGTCATCAGATGGTGTGTGTGTGTGTGTGTGTGTGTGTGTGTGTGTGTGTGTATGTGCGTGGACATGTTTCACAGAGAGTGACTTTGAAAGTGACTCACTTCAGTGGAGTCCCCACCGATTGGCTGCAAGTGTTGCTCTTGTTTGTTCCAGCTTCCTGTCTCGGTGAATGGTGAGGCGTTGCAGACCAATGGGAGCGCAGCGCTGAGGATGCCACAGTGATCCAGGAAAAAACAGGACCATTGTTTCTGGAACATCGGAGAAGTGTGACCTCCCTCCCGGCGCCTCTGCCCACTCAGCCCGGCGACGCAGACAGACTCACAACTCCTCTGACAGGTGAGGTTGATCATATCTGATGCCGATCATCTGTCACGTGAAATGAGATTGTTGAGTTTCTGAAGCTCTTAACTTTATTCATTTATTTTTTTTGGATGTTGAGTTTTCCCACAACAAGCAGACTTTTCTTTTGGCACCGTTTGTCACATGGGGACTTTAATATGGTTAATGACTCACATGATGTACTGCTGTTGTATATGTTGTTGCCATTTAAGATGTAATAACATTCACTAGCCATAGACTTTCCAAACTGGGACACACACACACACACACACACACACACACACACACACACACAGCAATGTCCTTGACTTCACACAGAGAGATCTGTGATACTACCTCATTTATTGATTATGTGATGAGTCACAGAGTGTTCATCACAAGGCTCATCCTTGTGTGTGTGTGCGTGTGAGAGAGAGAGTCTGTGTGTGTGTGTGTGTGTGTGTGTATGGGTCTCTTTGGAAATGTTCTTGTCTAAACAAATCTCTCCTCAGTGTCTAATTGCACAGAAAAAATATCGAGTGATTGACTGTGATTACGCTGTGGAGGTTATATTCCCGTGCTCACCTTACCTTTTCCACTCTCCCCCAAAACACGTCTTTGATGACCGAGCTTAAAGTCATTTCAACCATCAACTCGCCGTCTACATCTAAGACAGCGCCTCGTTGTCCAGGGAGAGACAGAAAATGACAAACGTGAATCTGTGTCAGTGTTGGTGCAGTTACCTACAATATCCAGCAGATGTCAGTGTCGACGTACAAAATGACTGCTGGTCAGGGGCTGAGCGATTCAGAAAATTCCCAGCTTTTTGATGATTGTTTCATTCATCATTCAATCGAGGGCGGTCAAAGGCGAGCGGAGACTGTTCTAAAATGTTCCATCTCTTTCAAGACCCATGCTGGACTCAAAGCTCAAATCTTTTCATTGTAATTTGATTTGATGCAGTTATAAATATAAATAGATTTGGTTTTCTCTTGAACAACACACCTGTGGGTTCAATGATTATCTACCCTTTCAACTATGTGGGGTGATATTTGTCATCGTCCGTTTTATTTGAATGATTGCAGATCAAGTTAAATCATGGAAATGTTTGCTGCTTTGGCTCCGCAGCCGCTGTGCCTCGTACGTTTGAACACTGCGATCGGCATTTAAACAAACTCAAACCATATCGCTCGAATTTCGAATCATCTAAATCTTGACGGAGAGATTTTCATTTGGTCAATGATACATTTTCCCTGAAGGAATCATTCATGGATCCTGGTGAAGCGACAACGAAGAGTGCAGCATGTACCTTGTGATGTGAGACACGTTCCTCCACCGCACCTCCTCTCGAGGCTCCGCAAATGACCGAGTGAAAACGTCCACCAGTCAACAATGTGCCCACTGTAGCTGCACTTATATAACGGGACTACACAGCGTGATCTGACTTATATACGCTTTGAGCGCATGACACGGAGAGGAACATGCCGCACTGAGAAACATCATGTTATCTGTGAGGGATTCAGACCAGGAATGGATTCGCTGGGTTCCCCCCCCCCCCCCAGTTTCAGCCTCACTCAGCAGAAATGTCTCATTATGTGTCCTGGTTCGGGTTTTCAGTTGAGAGGAATCCACTTGCAGACAACACCGCTCAGTTACTTAGTAGCTGGTTTTTTAATGAAGGCATCCCGCAACACGTCCACAAATCAGAGGGCAGAGTCTCTTGGGTCAGTGGGGCGGGCAAAAGTCAAACATTCCCAAAACAGAGCAGAGGTCCAGGCAGAGGCATCAACGACACACGAGCCAACGTTCAAAGACAAAGTTCAAGCAAAAAATGTTGAAGACAGGTCAGAAATATAACTCACAAAACGCCGGAACGACACAGGACACAAGAGACTGAGACTGGTCGGCACACTGGGCTTAAATACTCTCAAGCCAATCAAAACAAAGGAAGAGCAGGCGTGCTTAAAAAAAAATGGTGGGCAATCAAACAAAGACATGGTGGAGTCGGAACAAACAGAAAACACACGACTCCTCAAATGAAAACAAAGGCACATGCTGCCGCAAAAAACAGGAACTTCTTCAGGATCGCTGACCGTCTTCTTCTCTAGTTTGTCTCTGCGAACACACACACACACACACACACACGCATACACACGCATACATACACACACACACACACACACACACACACCATCCCCACCTCCAGCTGGTACTACATTAGACCTGAAATGGAGGGCTGCAGTAAGTGGTACCCGTCTGACCCCAGACAGATAGACACATGGCCAGATGCACCGGTGCTCCCGGAGCGCCCCCACCCCCTCCCCCCACCCCCCCTAACAGGAATGATACCTGAAATTCAGATGCTTATTAGTGACTGGTCCTCCCGAGAGAATGAATGGGAGTAAAAAAGACGAGTGGGAGGTTGTGGGAATAAGGAGAAGGAAAATACCCAAACATACACTGTCACCTGTGTGTATTTAAAGCAAGTGCGTGTGTGTTACTGAAATGGGGGGGGGGGGGGGGGCCCGGTGAAAACCCCCCCCCCCCCCCCCCCCCTCAGTGATTTCAGATGGTTAAGAGATAACGAGATGGAACATCCAGATGGAGAGGAGGCTCACAGAGATGCTGCTGCTGCTGCTGCTGCCGCTGCTGCACATCAGCACTGACTCAACTGTGACAGAGCACCAAACTCTGCATGGAAAAAAACACGCAATGTCTATTTTCTGTATCGGTGTGTCTGATTGTAGGGTGGTTAAAGGTGCAGTGCGTACGATTTTGGTCTTTTTTGTCGCTTCCAAAAATGTTACAGAACAATTACATACTGACATTTTCATGAATGTATGATCACCTTAATCTATTATTTTCAAAATATATTTATTTTATGTATATTTACATGAGGAGCTGGATCCTCCCTACGGGGGCCGCCATGTTTTTACAGGAGTAAACGTGGACGTACTAAACGTCTTTTGACTTTAAATGACAAATGAAGTCCACCATAGGTGCTCCTGCATGTTCATATGGGTGAAGGTGAGGTGATGGATACAACATGCAACTTCACCTCTAGATGTCCCCAAATCCTACACACTGCACCTTTAAAATTAGGTCACCCTGCTGACACACTTCCTTTGTGAAACTGAAATGTTACATTTTGGGACTGTTTTGAGTTGTTGAACCTCAGGCGTCTCTTTCCCCGCGCTGGGAAACCGTGTGTGTGTGTGTGTGTGTGTGTGTGTGTGTCCCACATGCACATCAGCCTCTGTACAAAAATGTGATTAGTCAAATAATCCCTCCTGTCATCCTCGTGACTCGGGTGGCTTCATTTCATTCATCTCTGCTTTACTAAAGGCAGCTTTGTAACAAGTCAATAAGTCCTTGGTGGCAAAATGTCTGCTTTCTACAAAAGGCCAAGTAGAGCTGAGGATTTCTGGGCGCGGCTACTTATAATAATACAAATATCTGCTGGTGCTGCGCTGTTCCAAAACACATTTGAAGTGGAAAGTAAAGAGGGAAATGTAGAATGTGTGTGCTTGCGTGCGGGGCTCTTGGTATGTGCTTATCAGTCCTGAAAATAAGAGGGGAACAGCTGTCGACTGCACAGCCTGCACATCTGCACGGCAACAGCAGCCTGATACGCTGTCACTGTTTTCAATTACACAGCCCTAAAGGTTTCGGTCAAGCGTTTCTCAATTGAACTTATAGTTTTCTTTCATTGGCTAGATTGTGACCCTTTCTTAGACCAGTTCAAATCAGAATCAAGACGTCTATTAAAGTAATAAGTGTGTGTGTGTGTGTGTGTGTGTGTGTGTGTGTGTGCAGGGAAGGTGTGTATGAATTCAGTACGTGCAGGAAATCAGTTATTTGAGAACACAATGCTCTGACTGCAGCTGCTGGATGTTCCTGTCAGCTTGCGTCTATGTTTGTGTGTGTGTCCGTGTGTGTGTGTGTGTGTGTGTGTGTGTGTGTCCGTGTGTGTGTGCACATGTGCATCTCGATTGAAGATGCTCCTTCCCTCCCTGTGAATAAGTCCATCTCGTGGTTTACCACCACTCACTCTGTTCACATGCTCACATACCACAGATGTTTACTCCGAGAACACCGAGTGCCGTTCCCCCCCGGATCAGATCGAACCGTATGGGAAGTGAAATCAAGTGTAGTAATCAATCGTAAATGGATAAGCAGACGTCTTGTGGAGCGGTGAGTCATAGTCTCACTTGATGTAGAAAGGACTGACTTTGACTCGTGCCTTCTCTCTCTCTCTCTCTCTCTCTCTCTCTCTCTCCTTGCGTTTCCAGCATGAGCGGGGGAGTCAACGTGAAGCCGGCCTCCCGCGGGCCCCCTTCGTCGGGGATCCCCCTGCCCCACGGCCTGTTGCCCTCCTCCCTCAAGGAAGACCCGCGCTGCCGGGCGCGAGGCCTGCCCCGGCCCCGGACTCATTCCCCCAAGTGCACACCCACGCACACGCCCACGCACTCGCCCCCGCTTTGCCCGTGCAGCCCCAGCGAGCCCGCGCGCCCCTCCAGGAACCCGCTGAGAGACGACGCGCAGAGGAGTCACCTCTTCCAGCGCTCGGGGGACCTGGCCGGCCCCCCGCGCTCTCGCTCGGCCTACAGCAGCCCGCTGAGCCAGCGCCGGCCGCCGCTGCCCCACTCCAGAGACACGCTGGACCTGGGAGGAGCCGCCCTCCCCCACTGCTCGACGCGCGACGGCAACCAAAACGAGAACACCTTCACCAATAAGAACCAAAGGTGGGGAGCCAGCAACCTGTGCCTGCGGCAACACTTCGGCGGCCGAGAGGTCTCCGACCCTGAAGCGGCGACAGAGGCCGCGCCGAGGAGGGAGGAGCCTCCGCAAAACCAGTCGGCCCGTGCTTTGATGACGGACAACGGGAACCCCTGTCCTGCGCTCTCTGCCAATCAGAGCGGGTCTGAGCTCGCGAGCGCCGGTGGCAGCGACTCGGCCTGCCTGTCGGACGAGGAGATGGGGACGTCGGAGGACAGCAGCCCGGTCTGCTCCCCTGGGCCTCTGCCACTGCCGCCCATCACATTCACCGGGCCACAGATGCTGAGGACGGCCGGGGACACGGCGGATCATCAAAGCCCGCAGGAGAAGGCTGCGTCCACGGAGACTCCCAGAGTCAATATGGCTACTGTTGCTCCCTTCAGTTACAGGTGACACACACACACACACACACACATACACACATACATACACGTCCAAATGGACTGTTGACCGCACATCGGACCATTGTGACTCTTCATGAGAAGTCCATGCACTGCAAATAGTGGTCAGGTCAAATACAATTTAGATCAGATGCTTTAATGATCTTTAAAGGTTCTGTTTTTTCTTCCTCTTTTCACCCCCCCCCCCCCCCCCCACACACACACACACACACACACAGACATACACACAACACTAGAATGGAAATAGCATGAATATTGTTGGTGTTATTATAGCAACATAAGGGAGACGCCTTAAATTATACCATCGCTAAAAGATTCACAGCCGCTTTGTTGACTGTGATTATAAGTCAGTCTAAACGTGATGCACAGTCATTTGGGGATGTGATATTATTACTGTGGATTTTAACATGGTGAAGATGAGGCAGCGCTCTGTTGTGGGTTATTTATAGTCCCGTCTGACTTCACTCTTCGTCTAATTGATGGTAAACAAATTTAATGCATCTCTTTTGCCCGTTATCAGCACGGACACATGCTGTTTCTTTGAAATGCAGGAATGTGTTTTTATATTCTTCCTCGTGGCCTTTGTTGTGGCCATTGTTGAAGTGCATCAGAAGCAGTCCTCAGCTGCGTTAACCACTATTTACCACTATTTGATTTCCCACAATGAGAGGTGGGGCTGGACAGGATGTCTGAAGATAGTGAGGTATCAGGGTGTGTACAGAATATTTGAAGTTAAAGGTGCATTTTTGTCACTTCAAAAAATATTACGAAACAATTACAAACTGACATTTTCATGAATCTATAATCACCTACATGTTAATTTTTTCTCTATTACCCTTAAATTAGCCCATTAATGTATATTTGCATCAGGGGCGGGTCCTCTCTATGGGGGCCGCCATGTTTTTACAATGGCTTAGAGTGGACGTACTAAACTTCGTTACAGTTTGAATGACAACTGAAGTCGGCCATAGGTTCTACTACATGGGTGGGGATTATGTGATGGATACAAACATGCAACTTCACCTCTAGATGTCACCAAATCTTACTCACTGCACCTTTAAGTGCTTGCATTATTGATCTGTTGAATTAACCCTACTGTTTTGAGACCTGATGATGACTAATGGTTTTGCTTTCTTTTATCATCCCTTCCCCTGCTACTTCACTTCTTCGTTCTGTCACCTCTGCAGTTGTTGACAAAGGGCTGTCAGACCACAGAGATGACGCTGCGCCGTAACGCTCTGGGTCAGCTGGGCTTTCATGTCAACTTTGAGGGCATAGTTGCGGAAGTGGAGCCCTACGGTTACGCCTGGCAGGCCGGGCTGAGGCAGGGCAGTCGACTGGTGGAGATCTGCAAGGTCTCGGTGGCATCGCTGTCTCACGAGCAGATGATTGACCTCCTCCGCACCTCTGTAACCGTGAAGGTGGTCATCATCCCTCCACATGAGGACTCAACACCACGCAGGTACAGAGAACCGAAGCACTTTTCCCTCTTGGGAGTTTGTCTTTCATGTACATGGACAAATCAGCAGGTGATTCTCCGATGTGTTCATAAAACCTCGAAATCTCAGAAGTGTTGGTGTTAGCTGTTTTCAGATTTGTGCTTCATCTAGATCTGTGGTCTGGATCTTCATAGGTTGCCATTTACACTTGCTTAATACGGCAGGAGTTCCTCAGAGTTCTGATTAGGCCCAAAAAATCAGCAAAGGACGGACCACATGGCCTCCAGAAAGTTTGGAGGTTGAGAATGTGTGGTCACACTTCCACTGCATCTATAGATAATCTGGTGGATCTCTAAAGTCCAGTGTCTGAAAGCAGTTACTGATATTGTCACTGGGCCCTTGAATCTTCATGTCTTTAGAAATTGAGATCTTTGTCAGCAACTTCTATGTGTATAAACATCTTTTTCATTTAAAGATAACGGTTTTATTCTTGCACATATTTTTGCTCTCCTCTCACATGTTGGAAATGTTCTCAACATATAGATTTGGTGAATGTCCTGCAATCTCTTCCACTTTGACATTATCCAGAGTTTGTACTAGAGACTGACATACTCTGAAGACTGTTCTTAGCAATGATTTGGACGTCTTTAACAACTTCTCTGGACCATTTCATATGATCACAGGGACTTCAGTGCACGTCTGAGAGCAGCTACGTGTAAAGATGCAAGAGAGACCTTCGTTTTTGCAGCTGTTTGTAGTCGTTTAACCTCTTCTGTGTTGTATTCTGACCATGCACCTTTCATGTGGCAACAGAGGCTGCTCGGAAATCTACCACATGCCGCTGGTGGACTACAAGAACCACAAGGAAGGAATGCCTTATGAATTAAAGTTCCCCTTCCGCCCAACCAACAACAACAACAAGTGGCCGCGCACCTCATCCAGCCCTCAAACACGTGCTGCTGGCACAAGCGGAACGCTGATTAAGGCCCCGCCCTCAGAGCTCTCTGAACGTACTGCTGCCGTTATGCCTCGGAGTGTGTCCAGCGATGGCCGGCCCATCAACCCCAAAAGGTTTGCAAGACAAATACTATGCCGTTCTGAAACCCAGCAGTCTTTGAACCCGAAGCAGTGCGGCTGCAGTGTTCGTGTTGAATGAAATCCATATGTGCTCTCACAGATATTCCCCAGGGAACGACAACTACGCTCTGGCCTGCTCCATCGTCATGGGTCGCACACTGCACAACACAAACTCTCCTTCCAGCATCTCCTACTCTGACACCATGACATCTTCACACTGGAGGCAGAAGTCTGCACCTGACGGGTATAATCTTTTCTGCACCCGTTTCAACACGGGCCAAAAAGCCCAATATGCAATGTGGATGTGTTTAAAGGTGCAGTGAGTAAGAATTCGGCCATTTTTGTCACTTCTAAAATAAAAATATTGTGAAACATTTACATTCTGACATTTCCATGAATTTATAATCACCTAAATGTATATTTGTTCCCATTAAATGAGTCCATTAATGTATATTTACATGAAGAGCTGTCCTCTCTGTGGGAGCCGCCATGTTTTTACCGTTGCCCAGAGTGGACGTACTAAACATCTTCAGAGTTTTAATGACAACTGAAGTCTACCATAGGTTCTCCTGCATGCTCAGAAGGGTGAGGTTGAGGTGATGGACACAACATGCAACTTCACCACTAGATGTCACCAAATCTTACACACTTTATCGCCCCTCTAGGTTTAACAACAACTGCCAGTCCCCTGTGGCGTCCACGCGGCAGCTTGCCGATGATGGAGCCAAAGTTTGCTCCAGCACTGGTGTCCGATGGTCCCGAGCTGCGGAGGCCGACCCTGCAATCAGACTGCCAGACAAAGCTAATCCGGGTAGGAGGGACTCCAGAGGTTGCTCTTGATAATAGCGATGACATCAAGTACAAGACAGCTCCTATTATGGCTTTGTTGTGTGATTTCTTCCTGCAGACATTGTGGTTTCCAAAGTGGCGATTCCTCGACTGCAGCTGGCAGAGCAGAGCAGCCACTTGTCTCCGAACAAAAGTACGAAGGTGAGCTGGAATCACCGGGCGCCACATGTAATTTCCTTCCTTTGTAAGCAGATATCAACCCTGCATCAAGGACAGTCGTGATAATGTTTCCAGCCTCTTCAGTGGGAGAGATCATCAGTGGCTCTTCTAAGTCATTCAGGGGAGATTGAGAGGAAACGGTGGAAAGCCAGTTTTGGAAAGACTGACTTTGACAAACGTATGAAGGTGTTTATGAGTTTGAAATTGACTGTTTGACCTCTTGTTATTCTATAGCTGGATGCTCCATATTCATCCAGCCAGTCCAACAGCAACACGCTCTCGAGCAACGCCTCCAGCTCGACCCAGAACGATGAGAAATGGTACGATGTTGGCTCGCGCTCGGGAGTGCGAGGCGATCTGGAGCTGAACGGCTACCTCCAGGGCGCCTCCACCGACAGCGGCATCGACGCCACCTCCTTCACTGCCACCCAGAGCAGCACCGCCTCCTCCACCGGTGCCTTCAGGGCCAAAGACAAAATAGCATGGCAGGACGATGCAGCCGGCAGCCCCAGGGCCAGTGATGGTGGTTCACCTCCAACCCCGGACGCTCTCAATACACTTGGTGGCAGCGACACCCCAGCAAAGAGCCCAACAGCCTTCCCGCTCCCCGAGGGTGGTTCCTACAGCATGAATGACGCCACCTCTCACTCCAGGTGTGTTATTGTTCCGGCAGCGTCGGCTCCACCGGCAGCCGAGGAATTTGTGGCTTTGCATCAGTGTTTCTTTAAACAGACAGTGATTCATTGTAGTCCAACTATTCTGGTATCCTGCATCGGAGCAGATGGAAAAGTCCAAAGCTCTGTGGTTTGGCACGAAAAAAGGGAATGAGGATGAATGGTATAGTGTGTATCTGTGTGTGTGTGTGTGTGTGTGTGTATGTGTGTGCGTGTCTGTCTGGGTGTGTTTTGTATTTGTATGCATCTCCCTCTCCTGATATCAGGATAGAAATAAGAGCTTGAAGTTGCAAGAAAATGCAGACTGAGCTCAGCGACGTTCCCCTTCAGCTAAATCTGAAGCTGTATTTTGTTCCATGCCTGCACACAGTTGCAAAACTTGCCGTTTGAAAATTCAACCTTTCATGTCAAAATATGGAGAAGTGTTTGAAGTCGATGGAAAGGACCTGCAAGGACATTGTGTCCTATATTTTTTACTCATGGATTCATTAGTTATTTGTAGCTGCGTAAATGTTTGATGTAGAGATATGGTATGTTTTCATCTTTTAAAGACAACTTGACTTTATATATATATATATATATATATATATATATATAAATGGTCTCAATGCATTTCTTCCAATATTTATAACAATTTGAATTAATGACCTCAATTATACTAATAGAGTTGAGGCCTAAAACACCCGCTAGGGAAAACCTTTGCTTGTGGATTTTTCATTTAGATTAATATCATAATCACTGAAAACTCGTCCTCTACTCGCCTCCAGCACGCTGAGTTCTGGACACTCAGGAAGCCCAATGGGTCATGACTCCAGCCCTGTATCACCGCAGGAAGAGGCTGCGGCTGCAGGCACCTCATCCACATCCCAAAGCCCCCAGTCTCCGGGGTCCAAGAGCTTCTACCCTCGTCAAGGAGCGACATCAAAGTACCTGATTGGCTGGAGGAAACCAGGGGGAACAGTCAACTCTGTGGACTTTGGCAACACTCGCAAGTGAGTGGAGAAATGATTTAATGACCTGTGTTAAAGCTTTGGTAAACTGATGAACTTCAGTGTGCACGCAAATAGCACACACGTGCAAATACACTGGCACAGGTAATTGTCCATACTTCAAAACCAGGCCTGTGCCAAAATGTTGGACAGGACACAGTAAATAAAACTGATGAATGAATAAATAAATACAAGGGGGTAAAAGTTACAATTTCATTTTGGATGCTGTGAGGGGATTTTGTGGCCATTTGTCCCAATGACTGTTCAGCTTGTGATGTTTTTTTATTGTGATCAACACTGCCACCATGTGGTGAAATTGGGTATTGAAGCTTTTAAGGCCCAACCCTGGAGGTTTAAGCAAAATGTATTTCAATTGAAATTAAATCTGAAAGTTAGTGCAGATTTCTATACCCGTCATCATGTTGTATTTTAAATGTTGTGTACATGACCCAGGAAAAACCTATTCATATTTATATCAGAGGCAGATCCTCTGTACATAGTCTGCCATGATGCACCACCTTGTTTATACTAAAGCCTAAAATAGTCATAATAAACACCTTTTGAGTTTGGATGGTACCTGAATGTTACCATAGATTGTCCCCCACTTGGAAGGGGCTATTCAGCTGCTGCATACGACCTCATCACGACAAAATAATTCATCTAATACACTGTACCTTTAAGTGAGCATTGTTTGGTTACCATGAATGAGTTTGCACAATATCCTCTTTTTTATTTCTCTGGGGCAACATGTGTCTCTAAATGAGTCAGAGAGTGAACACAACATTTGTGATTGATGAAAACCACTGTATCAAACAAACCACAGCTTCACCTGATGACATAAGTGTCATGATAGGAGGCCCTAATCCCATCTACCTGAGAAAAATGTTTTCCCATCTGAATTAGTTTCTCTTTTTAATCCCCAGACGGCATCAGAGCGATGGTCTTCTGGGCGGCCAACCACAGCTCAGGGCCAATCTCCGCGGCTCCCAGTCACCTCAGCGTCACACTGCCAAGTCCAGCCTGGAGGAGAACTTGAAGAAACTCATCACACTTGACAGTCCTCCTCCTACGGCGGATGAGAAGGTACTGAGAAGAGCTGTTGCCTTATGTTCTGGATTTTAAGCAGTATGACAGGAGTGCTTTGGCATTCACTAAACCTCAAGCTAATTTGACCTGTTTTCTAATAAAAAAAAACGAACAAACTTTGTATTAGAGTTGATGGTAAGATGGTTCAGTGAGTCCCAATTAGTGACAAGTCTATCGCAGAAAGTTCTCTTGCACCTGGGACTACGCACACAAAATGTTAAAAAAAAAATTCCTAATTTTCACTTTGTCACCTCAGACCTGCCATTTCTTGTCTTTTTCTATTCCCTGCAGCCGTTGTTTCCAGGTCCGCCCCGTCCTCTGCAGAGAACTGTGTCAGATGAGAGTATCTACAGTGGCCAGAGGGAGCCGTCCTCCAGTGGACAACGTGACACGCCCACTGACCTCCTGTTCAGCTGTTCCACCATGCCACGCTCACCCATCTCCCGTCACGGATCAACCCGACGGGCATCGCACAAATCCC
This sequence comes from Chascanopsetta lugubris, assembly GCA_016785325.1. NCBI lineage: Eukaryota > Metazoa > Chordata > Actinopteri > Pleuronectiformes > Bothidae > Chascanopsetta > Chascanopsetta lugubris. The sequence continues at coordinate 15,016 of JAFBJT010111462.1, read as the reverse complement.
TGGGTGAATATTGCACCGTCTGCTGATCACGGAAAAGCATGATACAAATTAAAGTCGTAGGAGTGGGACAACGTCGGTTGTCGTATTTCCAAAAGCTGAAATATAATAATGCGATATGTTTTTCTGTCCAGTGTTTCTGACTTTTCTCGCTTTCCTCTCAGGAGACCTGTCCGCCACGGAAATCTCAGAGGCCGAGCTGGAGAGGAAGAGGCAGCAGCTGCAGGACCCGGCCCTCATGCCGCTGCCCGACAGTATGGCCGACGGTCCGCTGGACTGGGCCCACCTTGTGGATGCTGCCAAGGCCTTCGAGGGTAGGCTCATACAGTTTCTACTTCCTCCCGAAAGATCTAAAATATGGGTTCTGCCCAAGTTTCAGCAAAGCCTCTTGCTAGGAGGTCCACTTATACTGACCAGCAGAGGGCAGTGTCACTCCGCGTTTGCTCTCTCCAAGGCCTAACGATGCCTTTGACCTGTTTCCACTCCAGAGCAGAGGTTGGTGTACCTGGCAGCCCAGGAGGAGAGCTCCGAGGCTGAAAACGCCACAGCCTCCAGCTCCCAGCAGGCTGAGCCTCAGGCAGCCCCACTGAGACAGCCTTCGCCTGGGTAAAACTGGTTTCTGTTCATCCTTCGTAAAACATACATGTCTGTTGATCATACCTCTCCTTCAGCGTGCTCTCTAGAACATGACCAAGTTCATTTTTTATTTGCAATACAGAAGCCTCATTGGTTACAAGCCGTGGTCATTTTTGCCCAGGATGGCTCCACTCCTTTGACGTCTGTTTTCAATTGAGGGATCGGCGTTTGACTTACGTTTTGTTTGTGGCTCCTCACAGGGAGACCCCAGCCTGTCTGATGGGGAAGGTGAGTCAGCTGGAGTCGATGGTGAAGGCTCTGCAGGACGACCTGAAGAGGGTGAGCTCTCACACAGTTAGTTACAGTGAGAATGGATGGTGCCTTTGATTTATTGTTCGATAAATATGTAAATTGAAGCCTGTTTATGAAAAGTTTTGTTTGGCGTCACCAGGAGAAAGATGCCAAGGCGTCGCTTCAGGCTCAGATCCAGAGCTTGCGAGAGGACAATCAGCGCCTCCTGGAGGAGTCCTACAGCGCTTCTGCCAAGCTGAAGAAGTTCACCGAGTGGGTCTTCAACACCATTGACATGAACTGACGCGTACAGCTCAGTATTAAGGCGTTTTACCACTACTCAAGCTGATCTGTAATATTCAGTACTGTAAACACCGATCGGTTCTTCAAGGACCAAAACTCATCACTTGAGCTGTTTCTCTTGGGCCTTTACAAACCAGTGCCAATACGGACGTGAACACACACACATGCCATCCATTCTAAGCCTTGTGCTACTGTGGTTTAATTAGCATGAAAGACTGAAAAAAAGAAATGGGGGGTCGGAAAAAGAGCAGTGATCTAACTGTGACATCAGCATGCGTATCCTTCAGTGAGATTTCAAAAACATTTTCATGATGCTTCGTGTCCGTTGGGTTTCCCTGCGTTCCAGAGAGAGCGAGATGTTGAAAGTACTCTAAAGGGATTTAAAGTGACTGCCCTCATTTAGCTGCAAATTAAAAGTGAACAGATTTCCAATTAATTGCTCCGACACTTTGAAATCTGTTCCATTCAATACGAGTGTCGGTGAAAATGGCCCCGTGCTCCCCTGATACAGGTTGACACTTTTTAAGAAAGTGTGTGTTTTAGATGCGTTGCTGTTTGAACGCCCTGCGATTTTTTACATTTCAGCTGCGACGGCAACAACAATTATTTTATTACTAACCAAAAGTGGAGACGTTGTATGGGATGGTTGATATGATAGCAGAGTGTGTAGGTACTAGATACAGACAGAGACTTTGCATAGCACATAAACTGTAAGGTCATGCCTGTCTGTTTTGCCTGTATAACAACATGTGTGTCACATGTATGATTTCTAGAGACTTTGAAGCGAGCTAAACAGAACTACTGCCCAAATGTATATTATAAAACAAATACAAGGCTGCCATTTATGGAAGAAAACTTCCACTGCAATGTCCCTCCTTTACAGTATTGTAAATATACGATGTTTAAAGTTATTTTCTCTCTCCTTCCCTTGATGAGACTGTATGTAAAGAGTATTTATGACAAAGACGATGGCCAACAAAAGAAAAAGTCACATGCAGTCAGAGATCTGCATGTACTTGTTATAGATTATATGATATATATATATATCCTTTAATCCGAATCAAAGGAGAAAAAAACAAAGATTGAAAATATGAATTATTTTTATGTCTGTTATTTCCAGCCTTGCCTGCTGCTGTGCAATAGAATTGACAACATGTAAAATGCTACATGGAATTAATCCCCCCCTCCATCCATCGCATGCTGAAAAGGCCTCAGTCTGATCCGTCACTCTCTCTCTCTCTCTCTCTCTCTCTCTCACTCCACATAGATAAAGATCGGTACGCCTCAGTGAATTAATAAGATACATTGTGAATCCTCGAAATCCCGGCTACAGGTCTCTGTAGAATGTGCTTGTAAAGCCCAGTGTAGATTTCTGACCAGAGAAAAGTCTTTATTTAAATCTCATAACTAACTGTTTCCTTTTGTACTCGGATACTGTGCAACTGTATATAAGGAGAATTTGATATTCATCAGAATTTGCACCAAGAATTTTGTGTTTAACTTTTTTGTTTTTAACTTTTGTTTTGTTTTGTATGTACTTCTGCTTTATTGGCTTGGATACGGCGGGGCGGAAGCTGAATGAACAAATATATACGGAGGATATGACGAGGGAGCTGGACGAAAAGGAAATGGCAGGCTCCAGCACAGCAGACCATCCCTGCACCTTTACTCTCATCACGTGTGACAGCATGTGATTCTGTTTCCATTGAGGTGTGACGTGTACAAATGTTTATATCTATTAAAGATATTTTGTTGAATTACACCCTGCTTCGTCGAGTGGCCTGTTGAGCGCTATGTCATAAGTAACGATGAAGAGAGAGAAAATGAGGACAAACATGACTGCTTGAGGCCGCCTGAGGTGACGGTGTTAGGTGATATAATGATAATAGAGTTGATTTTCGTTACCAGTGAGGACGAAGCCACGGAGTTCTACTCACCTGAACACGTCGCACGTCCGGGTGTTTCTCAGAGAAGGTGAGTAAGAAACAAACGCGAAGCTGGCCGAGGTGGTGCAGGTGCTAAGTGCTACATGCTAACGCCAGGAGCTAAGTGCTAGGTTCACCTTTAACAGCTAGCTTAGCTGACTGACTAGCTAAAGTGCAAATAGTGACATGTCACTCCAGGGACGCCTTGTATCTAGTCTTGCATCTAGTCTTGCATCTAGTTTTGCATCTAGTCTCGAATCTAGTCTTGCATCTAGTCTCGAATCTAGTCTTGCATCTAGTCTCGAATCTAGTCTTGCATCTAGTCTCGAATCTAGTCTCGATTCCAGCCTTGTATCTAGTCTTGCATCTAGTCTTGTATCTAGTCTTGTATCTAGTCTTGCAACTAGTCTTGCATCTAGTCTTGTATCTAGTCTTGCATCTAGTCTCGAATCTAGTCTCAAATCCAGCCTTGTATCTAGTCTTGTATCAGCGTTTGGCTTGTTGAACAATACAAGTGCTAAATCCGGCACTTGAATCCACAACCGAGAGAGGTACTGCATTACCTGTGTGCTTTGAGCACAGTTCATGGCGGCCAATAGCTCCTCGGTGCTCACGATCAATGACAGTGTCGTAATAGTGCAGGTGTTTGTGATGTTCTTCCTTTGCATCGACGTTTTGCTGATGGCCATCTTCTTCAGCAAGGAAGCGTTCTACTTGACCATGCGCTACATCTTGTTCGCCGTCACACTCTATCACGACATCGTGTTTTTGGTCATCAGCGACATCATGCTTCTCCTGAATTACTTCCGTTACACAATTCACATGTGGCTGTGCCTCATCATGTGCGCCGTCTTGTCCTGCTCCACTTACATCACGCCGGTCACCCTCACGGCCATGACCCTGGAGCGCTACGTGGCCATTTGTTTGCCCCTGCGTCACCAGGCGCTGTGCAACACCCGCAGCGCTCACCACGGCATCCTCATCATCAAGGGCCTGGGCTCGGTGCCCTGCTTCATCGTCATCTTCATCTTCTTCGCGTCCACGACGTCCAGCTTCTATTCGCAGAAGGGCGTCTGCTCCATGAAAATCTTTATCGTGGACACGTGGGCAAGTCACCTCCGGTCGGCCATTGGCCAGCTTTACTTCCTGGTCATGTTTGTCACCATTGTGTTCTCCTACGTGAAGATAATGAAAGTGGCCAAAAGTGTGTCAGGGGAGGACAGGAAGTCGACGTGGAGAGGACTGAGAACCGTGGCGCTCCACGCTTTCCAGCTGCTGCTCTGCCTTATCCGGCTGTGGTGTCCGCTCATCGAGGCTGCGGTGCTTCAGATCAACTTGGAGTTGTTCATTAAAGTCAGATACTTTAATTACATTACTTTCATTCTGGCTCCGAGGTGTCTGAGTCCTCTCATTTACGGCCTGAGAGATGAGATGTTCTATCGGGCGGTGACAAACTTTGCTTTCGGCCGTTTGTATAAGGAACGACAATTCATCTGAATCGTTGAAGTCATGTTATTAGCACATTTCCATCGTGTCTGAGCTAACAATTCATATAAATGTGTAATTGGAATGATTCAGTGCATTTATCAACAATAGCACATGAATCTTTGTGCATCGATGGAGGTTTTGCATCTTCAATGAATTCCCCGGACAAAACAAAATTCCAAAGTTGTGTACAATTCAGACATCATCACAAAAAATTAAAAAAAAAATTGTATTCATTTCACAAACATCTTTAATTAGCCATAGTGACGACTGTGTGGAAAATAAATGCTGTTATGATTCATACATGTGTGCTGAGGAATCCACTGTGTACACTCATACACACTTTAACCATGTATTTAATGCAGGGTTCAAGTGCTTCAAAGCATAGGTATGAGGTGTGGGTGTAAAATTGTTACATTTTTGTACCCAAAATTGATAACTTTATTTATTTCACTTTCATGTTATTATTGATGTGTATATTTATTATTGATGTGTAGATTTATTATTGATGTGTATATTTATTATTGATGTGTAGATTTATTATTGATGTGTATATTTATTATTAATGTGTATATTTATTATTGATGTGTATATTTATTATTGATGTGTAGATTTATTATTGATGTGTATATTTATTATTGATGTGTAGATTTATTATTGATGTGTATATTTATTATTAATGTGTATATTTATTATTGATGTGTATATTTATTATTGATGTGTAGATTTATTATTGATGTGTATATTTATTATTGATGTGTAGATTTATTATTGATGTGTATATTTATTATTAATGTGTATATTTATTATTGATGTGTATATTTATTATTGATGTGTAGATTTATTATTGATGTGTATATTTATTATTGATGTGTAGATTTATTATTGATGTGTATATTTATTATTAATGTGTATATTTATTATTGATGTGTATATTTATTATTGATGTGTAGATTTATTATTGATGTGTATATTTATTATTGATGTGTAGATTTATTATTGATGTGTATATTTATTATTAATGTGTATATTTATTATTGATGTGTATATTTATTATTGATGTGTAGATTTATTATTGATGTGTATATTTATTATTGATGTGTAGATTTATTATTGATGTGTATATTTATTATTAATGTGTATATTTATTATTGATGTGTATATTTATTATTGATGTGTAGATTTATTATTGATGTGTATATTTATTATTGATGTGTAGATTTATTATTGATGTGTATATTTATTATTAATGTGTATATTTATTATTGATGTGTATATTTATTATTGATGTGTAGATTTATTATTGATGTGTATATTTATTATTGATGTGTAGATTTATTATTGATGTGTATATTTATTATTAATGTGTATATTTATTATTGATGTGTATATTTATTATTGATGTGTAGATTTATTATTGATGTGTATATTTATTATTGATGTGTAGATTTATTATTGATGTGTATATTTATTATTAATGTGTATATTTATTATTGATGTGTATATTTATTATTGATGTGTAGATTTATTATTGATGTGTATATTTATTATTGATGTGTAGATTTATTATTGATGTGTATATTTATTATTAATGTGTATATTTATTATTGATGTGTATATTTATTATTGATGTGTAGATTTATTATTGATGTGTATATTTATTATTGATGTGTAGATTTATTATTGATGTGTATATTTATTATTAATGTGTATATTTATTATTGATGTGTATATTTATTATTGATGTGTAGATTTATTATTGATGTGTATATTTATTATTGATGTGTAGATTTATTATTGATGTGTATATTTATTATTAATGTGTATATTTATTATTGATGTGTATATTTATTATTGATGTGTAGATTTATTATTGATGTGTATATTTATTATTGATGTGTAGATTTATTATTGATGTGTATATTTATTATTAATGTGTATATTTATTATTGATGTGTATATTTATTATTGATGTGTAGATTTATTATTGATGTGTATATTTATTATTGATGTGTAGATTTATTATTGATGTGTATATTTATTATTAATGTGTATATTTATTATTGATGTGTATATTTATTATTGATGTGTAGATTTATTATTGATGTGTATATTTATTATTGATGTGTAGATTTATTATTGATGTGTATATTTATTATTAATGTGTATATTTATTATTGATGTGTATATTTATTATTGATGTGTAGATTTATTATTGATGTGTATATTTATTATTGATGTGTAGATTTATTATTGATGTGTATATTTATTATTAATGTGTATATTTATTATTGATGTGTATATTTATTATTGATGTGTAGATTTATTATTGATGTGTATATTTATTATTGATGTGTAGATTTATTATTGATGTGTATATTTATTATTAATGTGTATATTTATTATTGATGTGTATATTTATTATTGATGTGTAGATTTATTATTGATGTGTATATTTATTATTGATGTGTAGATTTATTATTGATGTGTATATTTATTATTAATGTGTATATTTATTATTGATGTGTATATTTATTATTGATGTGTAGATTTATTATTGATGTGTATATTTATTATTGATGTGTAGATTTATTATTGATGTGTATATTTATTATTAATGTGTATATTTATTATTGATGTGTATATTTATTATTGATGTGTAGATTTATTATTGATGTGTATATTTATTATTGATGTGTAGATTTATTATTGATGTGTATATTTATTATTAATGTGTATATTTATTATTGATGTGTATATTTATTATTGATGTGTAGATTTATTATTGATGTGTATATTTATTATTGATGTGTAGATTTATTATTGATGTGTATATTTATTATTAATGTGTATATTTATTATTGATGTGTATATTTATTATTGATGTGTAGATTTATTATTGATGTGTATATTTATTATTGATGTGTAGATTTATTATTGATGTGTACTTATGAGAAGGTTATTGTGGCAGAAGCAGAGCAGAGGATGAGTTGTGAGTTATGAAACAATAAATCACAAATCAATATCACAAGAGCGCAGCAAAAGCTCACGTGATCAGCTCTATGGTTTATGATCACGCTTAGTCTCGAGTGATCAATAAACATCACGTGTGTTTTAGCCTCAGTCCATTTCAGTGAATTAGTCAAATTCATTTTCTAGAAGATGAACCGTCACATGTACATACATGTCATGTGATCACAGATCACGTCATGTTTGATGACGCTACGTGTCATCAACACGCTACATGTCACAGTGACAGCACACGGACTGCAGCTTCACGTGTTCCAGGCGTGTTTGCGTCGCGCAGCAGTGGAATGTATGTGATGAAGTGAAGGTGACTGCGTGTGTTTGTCTGTGCTGCAGCCGGTGGAAGATGAAGAGTGCAGCTGCCCCTCGTCTTCTTCAGCAGGTAAACACACGCTCATACTGATGAGTGTTATTGATCCCTTCACACTGATCAAACACCTGCTGTCTGTTCCTGCGTGTGACTGTAGAACTCCTCACTCATTGATTCATTGATTCATTGATTCATCTAGTCTCAAACAGCAGCATGATGTTTGATCATTTGATCTTCAAACGTTGGACATTACAGACGGTGTTTGGACGTTAAATGCTGAGGACTTTGTTTTTGTGCTTTTCAATCAATCAATCAATCAATCAATCAATCAAAGTCACTGAGATTCTCCTCACTGCTTCTACCTGTGATCAATAGTTCTGACAGGAAGTTGTCTGACTGTTTAAATGAAGCTCCAGTAGAGAGAACATTGGTCCTCATGTCCTCGTGTCTTCGTGTCCTCGTATCTTCATGTCTTCATGCCTTTGTGTCTTCGTGTCCTTGTGTCTTCATGTCCTCATGCCTTTGTGTCCTCGTGCCTTTGTGTCTTTGTGTCCTCGTGTCTTCGTGCCTTTGTGTCCTCGTGCCTTTGTGTCTTCGTGTCCTTGTGTCTTCATGTCCTCATGCCTTTGTGTCCTCGTGCCTTTGTGTCTTTGTGTCCTCGTATCTTCATGTCTTCATGCCTTTGTGTCCTCGTGCCTTTGTGTCTTCGTGTCCTTGTGTCTTCATGTCCTCATGCCTTTGTGTCCTCGTGCCTTTGTGTCCTCGTGCCTTTGTGTCTTTGTGTCCTCGTGTCTTCGTGCCTTTGTGTCCTCGTGTCTTCGTGTCCTCGTGCCTTTGTGTCCTCGTGCCTTTGTGTCCTCGTGTCTTTGTGTCCTCGTGCCTTTGTGTCCTCGTGCCTTTGTGTCTTTGTGTCCTCGTGTCTTCGTGCCTTTGTGTCCTCGTGCCTTTGTGTCCTCGTGTCTTTGTGTCCTCGTGTCCTCCTGGTGTGAGCAGTGTCTGTCAGTCCTGAAGGAGAAGACTGTTGTTGATTGGTCTCTGGAACCGTTTTGCAGACGTCCCCAAAGAGCTGCAGCTGCTGGGTCCGTGCGCGACCTGCTGCTGCTCGGCTCCGCCTCCAAAGATCAGCGACCTCATGAACGACAAAGACCTGCTGGACTCGCTGCGGCTCAAACTGGACCCCAACCACTGCACCGTCAAGAACTGGAAGAACTTTGCCAGCCGCTGGGGGATGAGCTACGACGAAGTGACCCTGCTGGAGCACCGCAGCCAGGGCTCGCTGTCCCACAGCCCCACCCAGGAGTTCCTGCTGCGCTACAACCAGAAGAGCGTGAGCGAGCTGAGCGAACTCTGCCGCTTCTACCAGCGCAACGACGTCCTGAGGCTGCTGCAGAGCTGGACGGAGAAGGACTGGCCGTCCAGGTGGCAGCAGACGCGCTGAGCGCCGAGCGCCGGCTGTATTTATGCGCTGCGTGTTTTCACAAAGTCATCGCGTTGCTCTGCTCTCGCCGGCTGCGTCTTTGCCCTCGGTCGAGCTCCGACTGCTTCTAGAAACAAACGCACACTTTGGAGATGTTCAACTTCAGCTCCTTCCACAACAAAACACAAACGACTTTTATTTTGAAATCCGTGCTGGTGTACAGGAAGCAGATGAAGCGTAACTGATGCTCACACAGTGGAGCAGGTGTGACCCCAGGTGAAGTCACTTCCTGTCACGTGATATGCCCTCACTTCACACTTCCTGTCCAAGCTGCTGAACATTGTGGCCGTCGGTTAGTAAAGTCTTGATTCTCCTTCCGGGACCGTCCAGCATGGAGGCCTCTGATTGGAGGAAGGACAGGGCTCATTCCAGCGCAGGTGGTTACACACTAATGACAACATCGGTATCATTAGGTCACACATGACCAAATCATGTAGGATTTGGTCATGTGTGATCAGATCATATATGATCAGATCATATATGATCTGATCATATATGATCAACCACACACACACACACACACACATTGTGAGTAATAACTCATCTTGTGTGGTTCACTTGTCAGATCCACCAGATAAAGAGAATATAAAGAGATTTGTTTTAATAACACTTCTTTTTTATTTTGACAAAAATGTAAAAGTCTAATGTTTTGAATAACTTTGTGGAATAAATGTCCAATCCTGTAAATGCTTTTCTCGTCAACCTGAAAGTAAGTTTGTGCAGTTGATTTGTATTCTTTGTATTTCAGTTACACTTTTAGAACTTCTTCAAGATACATGATCAAACTTTTCAGCTTGATTTTTATTTGACCTCATTATTGTTCTTATCATTCGACAAACATGTTGGAATATATATAAAGTGAAGGGTTGGATCCATGCTTGGGTTTTAATGGACTTTTATTCATCAAGAGTTTGCTGTTTAAATTGTAATGTTTCAGAAGAACGTGCAGAGTGACAGACATGTACAACGAAGTTTGACAAAGATTCACTTTCACATATCCAGTAAGTTCAGCTACAAAGCAACAATCTGCATTTGACTGATCTGGTAAAGAATGATGATGATTGACTGAGTCTTCACAACAATAAAATGACTTACACAAGCAGAAACCTCAGCAGCTCAGTGTGACCGCGCACACACACACACACACACACACACACACACACACACACACACACACACACAACACACACACACACACACACACACACACACACACACACACACACACACACACACACACACACACACACACACACACACACACACACACGCACACACGCGGCTCAGGGAGTTATTATATCATCAAAAGTAATCTCTCCGAATGAAGCTCATATAAATAACAGGAATATACACATTGTTTATAAAGACAGGTTCCCTCCTGTGGCCCAGCACCATGTGACAGGAAGGAGACAGCAGCTGGATGGATTCTTCTGCGAGATGTTGTGTATTTACAGAGTGAAGCTTCACGGCTCAGCAGAATGAAGGAGGGATGAGTCGGCACCTTAGAGGCCCAGCATGTTGGAGAGGCTCTGGGACATTTTGTCACTTTCTTCTGATGTGGAAATCTGAGGAGCCACGAAGTCCAGCACCGACTCGGGCTTCTCCACCTTGAAGGTGCCGCCCCTGATCAGGGAGGCATCGCCCACATCTGCAGAGGAACCTGCATCGAGAGCAGGAAGCTTCAGGTCGATGTCGGTCCTCACCTCAGTGGGCGTGACATTAGTGGAGGGGATCTTCTCCTTGGCCATCTTCAGTCTCTGCAGAATGTCCACCTTCTCTCCTGATGGGGATTTGGAGGTGGCCATGGGCAGGAGGATCCCTTTGCTGTAGACAAAGTCCTTCTCCTTCTGGACCAGTTTGGTGAGAGCAAAGGGATCGATAACTTCAGTGCCATCCAGGCTGTGACGTGGGAGTCTGTGGGTTCTGAACGCAGGAACCTCCATCTCATCACCGGATCCGTCGGACTCAGGCTCCAGGCTCGTTTCTACGTGGGAGGAGCTCAAGTCCACTGTCGGAACCTCTTCTTCTTCAGATGTGGAGTGACCAAACTTCTTGAAAATGTCTCTAAAGTGAAAGCCTGACTTCTTCACCTGAACATCTGGAGCATCCACGTTGACGTTGGGTAGGTCCACGTCCGCTTTTACATCTGGTGCTGAGAGGTTTGTATCAACCTGTGGAGACGAGATGTTGAGATCTGGTGCCTTCAGGTCCAGAGCAGGTGCCTTCACATCAGCTGTGGGCAAACTGAGGTCTCCCCCTGCTCTCATGTTTAAATCTGCATCCAGAGCTCCACCTCCTATTGTGGGGGCAGACAGATTCAGGTTGGGGGCTGTGACTTCAGCTTCTGGCAGCTTCAGATCTACATCAGGAAGAGAGGGGGCATCTGGAGGGGTCAGCTCTGCATCAGGAACCTGGACCTTTCCACCTCCAAGGTTCCACTTTGGCAGTTTGAATGCAGGCATCTTGAACTTTCCAGAGGGAGCATCCAGGTCTCCTGTCTTCAGGTCTGCATCTGGTCCTGTCAGGTCTGCTTTCATTGAGCCCAGGTTCAGATCCGGAGCCTCAAAGTCCCCTTTGATATGGGGTTCTACCAGACTCAGGTCTGGTACCGTCACATCTGCTGTGGGCACCTTAACATCAGCATCCACTGCCGGCAGAGACACATCTGAACCTGCAATGTCAGCATCAACACTAAGGTTCGGTCCTTCAACCCTCGGCGCAGAGAAACCAAACTTTGGAAGTTTAAACTTGGGTACTTTCACTTTTCCAGTTGAGGCGTCAACATCTGGACTTTGGATGTCGACATCTGGACCTTCAAGATCAGCTTTTGGTAATTTCAAATCCAGATCTGCACCCCCTTCTAGTTTTGGTGCAGACAAAGAGACATCTGGAGCTTCTGCATTCAGATCAACGTTGGGTCCATTAAGGTCTGTGTCAATGTCTGGTCCTTTGAACTTTGGGAATTTAAATGAGGGAAGATTCAGCTTTCCATCAAATGGATCAAGATCTGGACCTGTGAGCTCCACGTCTGGACCTTTGAGATCCACGTCTGGACCTTTGAGATCCACGTCTGGACCTTTGAGATCAACGTCTGGACCTTGAAGATCAGCACTAGGCAGATTTAGATCTAGATCTGGTGTATCAAGTCCACCACCAATGGAAGGTAGACTCGTATTTAATTCTGGTGCCTTCAAGTCAACATTTGGAACCTTCACATCTGCACCGAGGTCGGCCTTTGGACCTTTAAGTGTCCCAAATTTGGGTTTCTTCAAATGCCATTTCAACTTTCCATCTGGAACATTGACATCAGTCTTTGGAGCAGTGAGATCCACATCGGGGGAGTCCACATGAAGACCTCCACCCATCTTTGGCTTTTTGAGAGTGGGCCATTTGATCTTCCCAGATGGAGCTTCAAAGTCGGCATTAGGTGCTTTAAGGTCCAGGTCCACATCAGGAGCTTCAGCTGCTATTTGAGGGTTGAGACTGAGGTCAGGTGCATCGATGTGAGCCTCACCTTCTGGAACCTTCACCTTTGGTCCAGCAAACGCAAACTTGGGTTTTTTGAGGGTTGGGAACTTGATCCTTCCAGAGGGAGGGTCCAGACCCACATCTGCAGCGGGTAGACTCAGGTCCGCCTTCGGTGAGCTGATCTCCCCATCAATGGACGGAACTGAGACATCAACATCCCCCGTGCTCAGGTCCAGCTCAGATTTGGGGCCTTGGATTTTGGGCTTCTTCCACTTTAAATGAGGCCAGTTGATCTTCCCTGTGTGAAGGTCCAGGTCTCCTTCTGGTTTCTGAAGGTCCAGCTGAGCATTTGGTAAATTAATGTCAGCGTCTGGAGCTGAGAGCTGGAGATCAGGTGTGTTCAGGCTTCCATCTACATCTACATCTGCCTTGGGGACTTTAGGTTTCTTCCACTTCTGGTGGGGCCATTTGACATTGAGGGGCGGGGCCTCTGCATTGATATCTGGTGTGTCTACATCGACAGTAGGACCTTTAACATCTGCCTTAGGCAGGTTCAGGTCAACGCTGGGTGCATCAAACTCACCTCCAACCTTTGGAAGATCAGCATTGGGTTTCTTCCACTTCAGATGAGGCCAGTTGATTTTACCAGACGGGGCATCCACCTCTATGTTTGGAGTTTGCCCGTTGACCTCGAGACCTTTGACCCCGGCTTTGGGCAGGTGAATGTCACCAGCTGATGCAGCGATGCCTCCATCGATGGAGGGTGTGGACACGTCCGGCCCTTTAACTTTGGGACCTTTCCATTTTCGATGGGGCCAATTGATCTTCCCTGAAGGTGTCTCCATGTTTACATCAGCACTATTCACATCCATTCTGGGCCCATTCAGGTCCACGTCTACATCTGGACCTTTAAGATCTAACCCTGGGTTTGGTGCCTCCACCCCTCCAGACACATCTGAACTGATCTGAGGCAGATGGAAGTCGGGCATTTTGAATTTGGCGGCCTTGTATTTTTGGTTCTTGATTTCTGGTTTGGCGACTCTGACCCCGGGTATTTGTCCATCCAGGTCTCCTTCGATGTCTTGTCCAGTCAGGCCCAGGGACGGTGTTGTGATCCCACCACCAGCATCAAAGGAGGTCTTGTTCAGACTGAGACTCGGAAGGTCTCCATTGAGAGTAGGACCATTTATTTCACCCCCCAACCCCGGAGAGGCCCTCAGGTTTCCGTTCAGACCCCCGAGGGACAGATCTGGAGCCTGAGCTGAGACGTCCAGGGACTTTGATAAGCTGAGCTTCTGTTGGAGAGGAAGTGAGAGAAGGTGTTATTGACATTTCAACACAGACCATCATCTCAGATCATCAGTCACTTCTGAGAAACTAACCCTACCTACTGCGAAGCTCCACCTACTGAGAAGCTCCACCTACTGCGAAGCTCCACCTACTGCGAAGCTCCACCTACTGCGAAGCTCCACCTACTGAGAAGCTCCACCTACTGCAAAGCTCCACCTACTGCAAAGCTCCACCTACTGAGAAGCTCCACCTACTGAAAAGCTCCACCTACTGAGAAGCTCCACCTACTGAGAAGCTCCACCTACTGAGAAGCTCCACCTACTGCGAAGCTCCACCTACTGAGAAGCTCCACCTACTGCGAAGCTCCACAGCTCCACCTGCCCAAAGTTAGACCGCTCAATGGTTAGCTACCCCCCCACTTCCCCACCAACCCCCACATCCAAAGATGATTTATCATCATCCCGACCATATCGATGAAGTTATATTCATATCACATGAACCTGTCAATCATACGTGTGTGTGTGTGTGTGTGAGCAGCAGATCTGAGGTGTGTGTGTGTGTGTGTGTGTGTGTGAGCAGCAGATCTGAGGTGTGTGTGTGTGTGTGTGTGTGTGAGCAGCAGATCTGAGGTGTGTGTGTGTGTGAGCAGCAGATCTGAGGTGTGTGTGTGTGTGTGTGTGTGTGTGAGCAGCAGATCTGAGGTGTGTGTGTGTGTGTGTGCGGCGGATCTGATGTGTGTGATGTAGAATGCAGACAAACAGGAAGCAGAGGAGCAGGTCAGTGGACAGGATGCACGCTGAGATCTACCTCTGCAGACTCACTGAGTCCTGATCCCACAGAGTCCAGAGCAGCTGAGGCCCCGAGGTC